>JAVJIF010033338.1:157500-240000 GCA_038442645.1 Agave tequilana | reverse complement strand
ACTACTTGAAGGGTAGTACGGTTACAGGTTAGGTTGGAGACTCTAGTTCTTCAGATGATGGTTGCACAAAGGTCTGGCAGGTGAAGGTCAGACATGGAGGTGAAAAGTCTTTGCAAGCTCCTGCAAAGAAGGGATCATTGGAAGGTGCTGCTACCTGCAATTTGGAGGGTGAACACAGCATTCTGGATAAGAAGAAGGTGAACTTCAGCACCAGTACTCACCGCTCAGAATGTCTTCTTGATTGTGTTCACGTAAGCGTTTGGGGACCTGTTAAGACTGCATCGCTTGGAGGTCACAGGTACTTTGTTTCTTTTATTGATAATTTATCTAGGCATTATTGGATATATCCCATGAGACAAAGGTGTGAAGCCCTAGATATGTTGAAGGAAGAATGGAGAAGCAGATAGGTAGGAAGATCAAGGAGCTACAGATTGGTAATGTTGAAAGAGACATGAACCAATTCCTACGATTTGGCCAGAATACTGGTATTGGTATACACTTCACAGAAGGTATACATGGGTTGGCTAAGGAAGTAAAACGTTCCTTACTGGAGAAGGTTCGGTGGTTGTTATCTAATGCACGATTAGACAATCATTTTGGGCTGAGGCGATTGTGTATGCTAGCCATCTCATAATGGATCGACTGCGATAGGAGGTAAAACTCTATTGAAAATTTGATCTGGGAAAGCTGCTCAAGATTATGGTTTGCTGCGGGAATTTGGGAGTCCGACCTACTTCAGTGCCAAAGATGGTATGGTGAATTCGCGAGGAAAGAAGTTTGTATTTTTGGGTGTCAAGAGAAATATGAAAGGCAGCAGATTATGGGACCCCGAAAACAAGAAGATCGTGTTGAGTCGGCATGTCACGTTTGATGAGACTTTAGTGTTGAAGTCTACCGTCTCTCAGCAGGTGAAGAGGACGAAGGCCAAGGAAGTATCGCAGCAGGTGGAGGTTGATGCTACTCCACCATCTCCAGTTGGTTCGGTATCATGAAGACTTCACCAGATGTAACACCGGGTGGAGGTCATGTAGCCAGGGTTGATACTGAACAGGTTGAAGACATTGATGAGAATGTCGAATTATTTGCAGCCATTGGAACCAAGGTAAAATCACACACATAGGTGAAGAAGCATGAATCTCAAGCTTGTGACCGCAACAAGCTTAAGTTGAAGGCCGTTGTTCTCCATGACGGTAGTGAGGAGGTTCATATGACTCAGCCAGATAGGTTCGCTGCTGAAGATTCAGGTACAGGTGCTTGAGTTTGATGAAGCTCGTTTGAATGAACTGCGGTTGGCTTGATCCTTTGGGTAAGGTACGTAGACAGCCTAAAGGCGCAGCCACATTTGGTGATGCATCCCATATGAAGCTATTTGGTTCTCGAGAAGCTGATTAGAACTTCACGTAGAGGTGGAGAGTTGGACTTCACGTAGAGGTGAAGCGTTGTGATCTCGATGAACAGTTGATCTTCTGGTGAGAAGATGGTTAAGCTTGCATAAGGGGGTGGGTGTGCATCCAGTTGTTGAAGTCGATGATGGTGTTCGGTGTACTCTACTCAGACTTGGTTGGACCGTCAGCTGTAGACATGTAGACTGGATAGAGCCAGTCAGTTGGAGAGTCATGATTGGCTCATGATGGGATCTTCTTGAGGTCATGAAGTTGATGAGTGGGAGACACGTTCGTTTATTGGTTCGTATGGTATTTCTCCTAAGGTGAAGTGATGGGAACGCATGTATGGTGCATTCCAGTTGGATAGCTGAGCTAAAGGTTCCAAGCAGAGATCGTGTGTCATTTCACCGAGATCGTGTGTCGATTTCGTCCGGAGCGCTCAAGTCGAGATCCTGTGTCGATTTCGCTGAGATCGTGTGTCGATTTCGCCAGGTGATAGACTGGAGTTCGTTGGAGATCGGCTCAGATTTGAAAAATCTTCACCGAGGTGGAGAATTGTAGGGAGAGAGGAGATAGAGGAGATGGAAGAAGGTAGCATAGAGATCGGAAGACATAGGAGCAAGACGACGCATTGAAGCAGGCCAGGCTAGCTCCCGGTCGACCGCACGGTCGGCCGTGGAGAAGGCCAGTCGACCGTCGGTCGGCCGTGTGCATAACGTGCAGAGGATTAGCTCGGTCGACCGCCCGGTCGACTGACTGAAAGCAGGCTGCTCTTGGTTTGGGTCCGGTCGACCGCACTGTCGACTGTGGACATAGGCCGGTCGACCGGCCGGTCGATCGATAGACGCGTTTTGGCTTGCCTTTTAGGATTCGGATTCCTTTTGTGGTTGGGATCGAATCCATTCTGGGTTTCCTAAAATCCAGGGACTCTGTGGCTATAAATAAGGGCTAGAGCCCTCATGTATTGTATCCTTAAGAATCCCCTGAAAAGTTCCCTCTGTATTTGTTTGTATTGATTGCTGAATCAATAAGATCTCTCTCTCCCTTGCCCCGCACGTTGCCGAACCTCATTAAATACTGTGTTGATTGCTTTTCTCTATTGTTTCTCTATTCTTGTCGTGTTGGGTACGTCTCCGGCTGCATCAGTCTCCGCCTGGTTGGTGGATTCCTCAGAGAGGTTGTTGTCCTGCGCACAACATGTCCGCCAAACCTTGTAAAGGTTTTGATGCATTGAAATCGGGTCGACCGTCCATTTCTTTCGGTCGATCGCTTTGATAGATTTCGAAATTGATCGTTTGAGCCCAGATTTGGCCCGAAATGGGTAGTTTGACTCTTGATTTGAATGTGTACTTTTCTCCAATGGCTAGATCTAGTCTTATCCTATTTATACCTTATTTCAAAAAGATCTAGTACCAAGAAAAATCATGAAAAATTGAGAAGAGAAGAGTGAAAAAGTGAAGAAAAAGTGAGCTAAACTTGCAAATCTTTTAGTCTTCTACTACATTCTTGAACCCATTGAAAGATCTTGTGCTTAACTTGCAAATCTTTTAGATTTTGACTTCATTATTTGGGCTTTTTCTTTCCTACCAAAAGAGATCTAAATCTACAAATCTTTCATTTTTGAAATCTTCATTCTTGTTGGGCTTACTTTGAAAAAAAAAACTTTTATTTTTGAAGAAACCTATTCAAGATTGTTTCTTTCTATTTCAAGAGACTCAACTTTACAATATTACAACCTTTATTCTCTTGATTCTATCGTATAGCTAGGTTTCAATAATCTTTATTATCTTGACTTTATCATATCTTTATTCTCTTAATATTACAATAATATGAACTTTGGCAAATCATTAAAGGGTTACAAAAAGAAAAGAAGAAAATCATGTTGATGCAAATGTACAAGAAGAAAAAGTTCCAATAGATGTAATATTAAATGAAAATTCTAAAGAAGTTTAACTTTTGACACTTAATATAGGTAAAACAAGTGAATCTTTTTTGAGTTAAATAATGTTATTAATTATGAGAATGATGATTTCACTCATATTGATTTATATGACACTATTATTGACACTATTCATGATCACTCTTATAATGAGCTATTTGATATTTCTCATTAGATTGTCAATAAGTATAAATAGTTAGTATCTAAGCATGGAGAATTGGAGAAAGAAAATGATATGCTTAGATTGGAGAATATTAGATTAAGAAATGAGAATGAGAATATTTGTGCTAAATGTGATTTACTTTCATCTTTTTATGATTCTTATTTTATTAGTATTAGTAGTTTAATAAATGAGATTGATGACGCGATTTTAAGAAATAAAGCTTTCATTAATCCTCATGAATTTGTAGACAAAGATATTTGCTTAGATTTTTTTTGTGCTACAAAAGATTCTCATCATATTAAAATTATCATCTTTTGTGACATTTTATCTAGTTCTAATTGTTCTGTTGATTTGTCTCTATCTATCCCTTTGCATGATTGTTGTAATTTCAACATTGATATATGCTTATTATGAAGAAAAGTGAGCTAATAGCTAAACTTAATTCTCAAAAGAGTTTGCTTGAGAATCTTAAGAAACAAATAAATGAATTGGATGTGGTTTTAAACACTTATAACCTAAACTTCAAGATGAACAAGCTACATCTTTTCTTTTCTTATTACCATGCTACTACACATGATAAATATTCTAATAAATCATATGCTACGATCTTGTATGTCTTCTAAATGCTTGCATCTAAAGTTAGTTGCATTATTATGGCATTGAGGGGCATTTTAGTCATTATTGTGTCTTGAAAAGAAATGCTAAATTGAATATATGAAGATGGGTTCCAAAGTCTAATATTTAAGGATCAAAAATGTTTGGATACCAAACTGCACACTATCTTGTAATGTAGGTGTGCTACATATCAATATGAGATGAAGATGTTCCTTAGTAGGAGTTACTCAAGTATGAAAGGAATTTTATTTTAAAGCAACTCTATCAAGAGTTAGAAGGTGAATGGACCACCTTAAGGAGAACTACCATTGTACATATTGTTCTTTGTATTCGTGAAATGTGATTATATATATCTAATTTTTTCTTCATATTTTTTTCTATATTTTTATTTGATTAGGTTAAAATAATTTGAACATTGATATGTTTGTTTTACTAATTTTTTCTTATTATACATGCACATATACTTTCAAAAGAAAATTGAAGATTTAATATTAAACTAATTGAACGGTTTCTCAATATTCACTATTCATCTTGTCTATAATATTTGGTTTGGATTTTGATGATTTTACGATATCATTATGAAAGACTCATGTGCTTGATAGTATATATTTTATGAGTTGATTTATACTTATGTATTTAACTTACATATGATATTCACGAGTTTGGATATTTTTGATGTTATTGATCAACTAGTCATTTATGTGAATATTATTCTTTTCTTGCGTATCTTTATATTCACTTGTTTTTATGTTAGTGAAAGTGAAAACAAAATCTAGTATCCATTATGGCTATATGTTTGTACTTTAATTATGCTATGATGACATATTCTACTTTGTTGCTTTCAAATCTCACTTTCATTCTTTTGTGATATTATATATAAGATTCAATTACTGAATTTGAATGTTGATTGAGGCTTATATGATAAATTTATATTTTTTTGTGAATCATATTTAAAAATGTGGATTTATGGAGATTTTCATAATTTCATGAATTTTATTGATTTGGCGTCTCTTATCTAGGAAGCTAAAGTTTTCGATTTGATTTAAATCTTTTAGATTTATATATATTTATTAAGAAGAGAATGCATTGATTGCATTTCATTTACACCATATGCTTATAGTGCAATTACATCTTGATAATATATCTTTGCATATACTAATAAATTTCATGTTAAAACACATGTTCTTGGTATATGCAAAAAGTATTCATGATGAATTTTATAAGAAAAATTTTCTTTCTCGAAATTTCAAACTCAACTAGCTAAAAGTGAGATACTTGTTACTTTAGAGAAGTATGCCAAAGACTCTTATAAAATTTTAAATTAGATAATGTTTAAACTATTGGAACTTCTATGAGCATCTCCGTAAAGCATGAAAAATTGGAAAAAGTTGTGGATGTCAAACTTTAATAAGGTATAGTTAGTAATAATTGTGTGACAATATGAATGTTCATTATTTACTAAATCTCATATTGCATGCTCATACAAAATAATTGATGTTTGACATATATTATTTCAAATATAATGCATTTGTGTTTGCTAAAAATCAATGCCAACTTATGCATTTTCAAAAGCTTTGCCAATTGATATTTTTGTCAAATTAAAGGCAATTGGTACATGCTCAATAAGTTCTTGGATGTGATAATTTACATGATTTTTAAAAAAATTATATTATATTTGGCATCATGTTTTATGTAAAACTTCCATGATTTTTAATATGGGATCTTTTCTGATTTTTCATAATGATTTATAATTCTCTTAAAAGATACTTTTATTATGCATGATTTTATATTGACATATAATCTAGTTTTCATGATGAAGTTATACAATTTTTGTATATTGGTGGTTTTGTGCTACATTTGGAAAATTATGTTACTAGGGATTTTTGAAATTTTTCTAATTTTTTATGAAATTATTTGGTGTATATCCATGCATTGTCAATTCCTAAAAGTCTTTAGATCAATACAAAATCACTTTTCTTAGTCCGATCATCACTCATTTTTAATCGAACTAAATTCTAGTTGTTTTTGAGAGATTCGTCAACTTACTCAAAAGTTTAATATTTAATTCTTTTCGACGAGTTTTTCCTCAAAAGTCATAAACTTTTATTTACTTGTGTGAGCTCTTTGTAAAGAAAGAGGTAACAAGTATGTCCAAATCTCATTAGCGTTTATTTATTGGCTATATTCTTCTTGAATTAGATGGTACAAATCACTTGGATTATAATTGGCTACATTCGTATCATGGTTTAGAACTTTCTAAATACACATAATAACATTATTGATCATGACTTTTCTTATCCGAATTAAAGTCATCAAGTTTTTATGAATTTAATTATTTGCCTATCTTAACAACTCATTTTATCCACACTCACTCTTGTATGTCAATGATACATAATGATGTGAAACGGGGACCCTATAGTAGGGTATATCAGTGATATGTCTGAATTTTGCAACATTTCATCAAACATATGATCTTCCGTAGTAAATAAACTAAAATAATAATGCGACCAGATGAATTTTAATAAATCATTACAAGTGTAATCTAGATAATTCTAATCTTGACAAATATCAACACAATACTCAGCTACTTGAAATAGTCCCATTTGCAATAGTAAGATCAGTAAATCACAAGCTTTACAGAATCATACAGTCTCACAATTATGTTAGACAATAAGAAGTAATGATAAAGTTTTAGAGATAAACAGTGATGTAATCCAACAAATAATCTGACAGATGAAATAGAAAGTACCTACTGAGAAGCTCGTTCACAGGTAATCGTATTGTTGTTACTCTTGTGGTTGACTTGTTAATCTTGTACTAGGCCATGATGTTGCTGTTATGTTTGAAAAACACCTAGAGGGGGGGTGAATAGGTGTAAGTGCTAATCTAAGAAACTTAATGCAAACTAAGTGCGCTAAATGCGGAAGCTAATGCAAATTATGCACAAACTAATACAATACAACAAGTGTAGCCGAATTCCCCTTGCGAGGCTCTGGACTAACTCCCCTTGATTCCCCTTGAAATGGGTTGAGGCGCTATGTGAAGCTCTTGTTGGATGAGTATAAGTTAGGCACACACACACAAGCAATCCAAGCAATATGAAATACACACAATCAAGCCAAGCATATAATAGATATGACAATAAGAAATGCAAGGCACAACACAAGCAATATATGATATGAATGAATCAATGCTCAACACAAGTAAGTATGATATGATGATGAGTATGATGCTTTGCACAATATAAATGAGAGAGAGTTGAGAGAAATTGGATCAAACGCTAACACAAAGATTTGTTTCGAGGTTCGAGTACCCAACTCTACATCCCCGCCTACACCACCGTGTAGGATTTCCACTATCTCAACTCCCACCGAGGGAACCTCTACCGAAGAGGATTTCTTACAACTCTAGGAGTACCTAACTCCTCTCTCAATACAACCTCCACCGAGGCCAACAACAACCAACAACAACACCTCTACCAAAGAGGCTCACAACCAATCTCAATCACCTCACACTTGAGGGATACAAACCAATCACCCGATCACCTCTACCGAAGAGGGATTCACAAATAAAAGGGTGTTTACAACAAAGAGGTTTACAACAAACAACCTCAAACTCTTCTCTTTCTTTTTCTCTTTTCTTTTTCCACAAAAACAAAGATCCTAAGAGTTTAGGATAGATGATATAGCTCAAGTGTGGAAACTAGGTGTTTGGAAAACAAGCAACAAAGAAAAACACTTGGGAAAATCCTTGCAAAAGATATAGAATGAAAACCAAGACAAATCTCCCAAATTCCTATTTTCTTTGATTTTTCCAAAAACCTAAAACAATAAAGATTAAGTCTTTTTAGCACAAAAAACTATTTTGAAAACTTGTTTAAACACTAGAGAAACACAGAAATTTTTCACCTTAAAAACTTTTTCCAAAACAATGGAGAAATGGGGTATATATAGCCCCTAGGAAAAACTAGCCGTTAGGCTGATGTGGCAGTCTGACCAACTGCCGGTCGACCGGCCCGGTCGACCGCCAACGGTCAAAAATGTGACCGTTGGGCAACATCGGTCGACCGGCCCGGTCGACCGAAAAAACCCGAGAGCAGAGCTCTCAACTCGGTCGACCGGTCCGGTCGACCGACTACATGTGTCGCCAGCGTGCACGATTGTGCACATCGGTCGACCGACCCGGTCGACCGGCCACTTGGTGCGGTCGACCGGTCCGGTCGACCGAACTGGCCTGGCAGGCACAGTGCAGGGTCAGAAAAAACAGTGTAAAATATTTTCTAAAAATCTTTTAACACTTCTAAAAAATTCACAAAATTTGTTTTATCATTTTATATTAAAACATACACCTGTGATAAAAATTTCAAGACAATATATCAACATATCAATTTATTTTTGTGTCTTGCAAATTTTATCAAAAACAAAACTTGTATTTTTATCAAACTTGATTTTTCCAAAACATGAATAGGGATATCAAAATAAGTTTTTTACCAAGTTAAAGCATGTGTGTATAAATAGAAAACATCTACTATACATATACCATATGTAAACTTGTTTTGATCAAACTATTCATGAAAACCAAAACTCAAACATAAAACGTGTGTGATTTGTGCACTTGAGCATATCAACTATACTAAGCTTTACAAATGGATCTAAAACTCATAATCTAAACTAGGATACCTAAGTCTTCTTGACGATCTTCATCTCCAAGTAGACTCGGTCCAAACTCCGTGATTCTCCAAGTGCAAAGGTATGATCTTTAAGCTTTGGCACCGGAATCATTATGAATAGCTTCTAAACTCCTTGTTGAAGCTAATCACCAACTAATATCCTGTTAATGATCTGAAACTTAGAAACACAAGAATATTAGTAAACATAACTACATGAGTGTTGATCATCATCAAAACTAGAGTGGAAGGCCATTGGGCCAACAATCTCCCCCTTTTTGATGATGACAAAACTCATGGAGTTATATATGCATGGATTAAAGATAATCTTCAAAGAAGCTCCCCCTTAACTCATGCATAGGGATAAACAATAAATATGTGCAATGAATATTAAACATGAAAATGGTTCTAGATATCAAATGGATATTCAAAACAAAATAAGCTCTAGATACCAATTACAAAGCAAACTCTATAAATCAATTAAACTTATTAAACTTATATTTTTATGCATGTGCATGTTTCATGTTTAATAATCTTGAGATTACAACATAATATATGCATAAACATAAGCATGCATATAAAACACAAATACTTCTCCCCTTTTTGTCAATCATCAACAAAGGGGTAAACAAAACCATAAATAAAACGAGGGGTAAAAATCTTTCTTCCCCTTTATGTCAAACAAAACAATAAAAGACAATGTTCTCCCCCTTTTGTCTAAACAAAAAACAAAATCAATAAGGGGTGACTACAAACATGATATCAATTGAAAATATGTCAATGAAGCATCTTGATACCAATAAACAAGGATCAATATATGTTATATGCTATATACATTCATGAAGAGGAAGACGCTAAGTTAGCTTCCCTACACATATGCATTACATGAAGAAGGGATGACAAGCCCCAATTCACATAATACATATTATGTAATGCATAAGAGGAGATGTGAAGCTCCCCCTACACACGTATATCATATAAAGAAGAGTTGTCAAGCTCCTCAATTTATAATATACTCAACATGAATCTATATGTAAGAGAGATGTTAAGCTCTCCTTGCATATAGGAAATACAAATCAAAACTTTGAATTTTTCTTTAAACAAAATTTTGAAAATACCAATTGTAATTAAACATAACAAATTTTGAATATCTAAACACAAATTTTGATACCAATTGTAAGAATATATTTCATTTTGAAAAACATATAAACAAATTTGATGTTGATATCATATGTTCAAAATAACAACTTTTAATCATAAAGAGTGGGAGTACAAATACCAATTGAAATACAAGATCAAATTTTCTCCCCCTTTATGAAATACAAGCTAAAATCATGCATAGTCTTGATACCAATTTAAAAGTAATCAATTTAAACAAAATTGAAACTCAAGCACTAGCATAAACACAAACATATATATGTATGAAAGATAGATACCAATAGAAATTGATATACTTGGAATTTAAAGCATACATACATACAAAACATATATGAGTATACAAGAAGATCAAAATGATACCAATTGAAAGAGTTCAATGATACCAATTGACATAACAATAAGTTCAAGTGTATACATCATATTATCTACCACCCAATCATAATTCAAGTTTTAAAGATTTTCAATTTAGGGCATACATGAACATGATCTCCCATCCTACCGCCCTTGAAAGGTAGGGGTTTTCAAAGATAGATTTGAAAATGTAATTTTGTTTGAAAATCACTACCAAAATGAAGAACACCACAACTAGTTAAAATGGAAAACTTGTTAACTAGCACGAAATCCTTCAAGCAAGGAATAAAACAAAATTGAAATTCACATGATAATCATCACTCTAACCAATAAAGCATAACTCATGAGAAACAAAACATGAGCAATAGATATGAGTGTACAAATAATATGTGAAGATCATAATCATGAAAAATATTTCATTAAACATAATTCCATCAAAAACATGAAAAATCATATAAAACTCCTTATTTAATCTTCAAGGCATATGTATGTCTAATACAAACTAAGATATACATACATATCCAAAACACAACGAGTCCACAAAATATATGCATTAAGGCACGTGGCTCAAAGGATACTCATGTATAGTCAATAGTTTGGATAAGATGTACATATACATGAAGTTAAATATTGACACAAAATCAAGAGAAACTAAATCTTCATCAAGACAAATTTCATTTCAAGGTATATGTATGAATTGTCAACATAAGAAGTATACATACATATCCCTAAACACAATTGAGTCCAAATATAGATTTGCATGAAAGGCAAATGACTCAAGGGGTATACATGTATATCTTAAAGTTTGGCAATACAAACATATACATGAAGTGAAACAAATTCAAAAATGGAATACAAGTTTGAAATGTATGAATCATCAAAACTAGACTATACTAGCACATCTAATGGGTTCAAATAAGCAATCAAGCTCAACATATATAGATTTATTTGTAGCCCACTCTATGTACAAGTATATAACTAGTCTTAATGAAAACAAACATCTAAACATATATTCAAAACATGAAGCATCAAAACAAATATAAAAGTCATCATGATAAAACTAAAACATGATTACTATGTAAATTCACATGTATTAGATTCATGATGTACATTATAGCTTAAACAAAAGTGAGAACACTAAATATGGGTTCATATAAGCATATGTGTCTCAAATACTATACATGTATGTCAAGGATCTAATAAACATGGAATGAACATACTAATCCATAAACATCAAAAACATGCTATAAACATTAAAACATGGAAAGCATGTAAACAATAAATGGGAGTAAAGGATTGTTACCAAAACCGAAGAAGCAACTCTCCTAGTCTCCAAAACATGGTGGTCCTCTCCACCAACCTTCCCTTGAAAGTGATGCATCCATTTGATTTCCTTTAAGTCCGGAACGCATCCACTCCAAAGTGACATTACTCTCACGTCATGTGAGAGCCCACACCTACATCAAAAACAATAGGAGGGGTGGTCTTTGGTACCCATACTCTTTTGGGTCCATGGGGGTTAGTCCCTTCTCTAACCCAAACAAATTTCTTTGCTAAATTAGGAGTATGTAATCTATCATAACAAAATTTAGCAAGGTGGCCTTTTCGGCCACAATGTGTACATGTGTACACATGAGCATACATAGGGTGATGGGTGTGTCCGTGAGGAGCATGTGTATGCCGTGGAGGGTGTGCATGCATGAAAGTTGAAACTTGTTTCTTTCGAACCAAGGTTTCCAATCGTGAGTGGTTCATGGCACATTGGCTCATAGTGGAGCCCAAACAATCCATTTTCTTCTTTAACAAATTTATATCATTTCGAGCATAGAAGAAGTGGAACATGCAATGGGTGATTTAGGTGAAACTACCCTAGCATGGCAAACATGAGAATCAATCTTATTTTGCAAAACAATATTTTTCTCTAAGCAAACATTTAAATCATTGGAAATAGAAATGATTTTGTTTTTCAAAACAACATTCTCTTTTAAAACAAAATCAACTCTAGAAGACAAGTTTTCATTTTTCTTCAAAAGAACATGGCAATCATTTTTATTTTTCAAAAACTCATTTTCTTTAAGTGCAAGACCAAGTTGAGATTTTAATGAATCCCTTTCATTATAGACCTCAACTTTCTCTTGCAAAACACAATCAAGTCTAGCATGCAAATTTTTATTTTCTTGTTCAATTCCTAGACTCTTCTTTTTCAACAAATTATATTTTTCTATCAATTTTTCACAAACAATGGAAAGTCCTTCATTCAAGGCATGGGGATCAACATAATCATTTGAAGAACTAGCACAATCATTACTATCTAGTTGAGATTCCGAATGTACCTCAAGGGAGTCATTCCCTTGGACCATATAGCATTGTTGTGGCTCGGATTCTCCGCTAGATTCCTCTTCTTGGATTGGCAATTGAAGCTTGGAGGTGGTGGTTGTTGTCAACTTGTTCCACACTGCAAAAGCGGAATCAAGATTAGAAACATATAAAAGATAGTCTTTAGGTAAAGTGCTTCTAATGGCCTCTAGGGCTTGTGCATTGGCCCCTATATGATTGCAATCACCAAGATAACATCTCTTGGTGGCCGCAAGGAAAACATGCAAACCTAGGGTCTTTAGGTACATGGACATCCTATACTTCCAAACATCAATGTTGTAAGGGTCAAAGCTAGGAGGGGTCATGAAGTCCATGGTAAACTATATATGAATGTGCAAATGAGATTAGCAAGCAAATGGATCACTCCTAGGATGTTAAGCCTAAGTATCAGGAGCACTAGCTCTGATACCAATTGAAAAACACCTAGAGGGGGGGTGAATAGGTGTAAGTGCTAATCTAAGAAACTTAATGCAAACTAAGTGCGCTAAATGCGGAAGCTAATGCAAATTATGCACAAACTAATACAATACAACAAGTGTAGCCGAATTCCCCTTGCGAGGCTCTGGACTAACTCCCCTTGATTCCCCTTGAAATGGGTTGAGGCGCTATGTGAAGCTCTTGTTGGATGAGTATAAGTTAGGCACACACACACAAGTAATCCAAGCAATATGAAATACACACAATCAAGCCAAGCATATAATAGATATGACAATAAGAAATGCAAGGCACAACACAAGCAATATATGATATGAATGAATCAATGCTCAACACAAGTAAGTATGATATGATGATGAGTATGATGCTTTGCACAATATAAATGAGAGAGAGTTGAGAGAAATTAGATCAAACGCTAACACAAAGATTTGTTTCGAGGTTCGAGTACCCAACTCTACATCCCCGCCTACACCACCGTGTAGGATTTCCACTATCTCAACTCCCACCGAGGGAACCTCTACCGAAGAGGATTTCTTACAACTCTAGGAGTACCTAACTCCTCTCTCAATACAACCTCCACCGAGGCCAACAACAACCAACAACAACACCTCTACCAAAGAGGCTCACAACCAATCTCAATCACCTCACACTTGAGGGATACAAACCAATCACCCGATCACCTCTACCGAAGAGGGATTCACAAATAAAAGGGTGTTTACAACAAAGAGGTTTACAACAAACAACCTCAAACTCTTCTCTTTCTTTTTCTCTTTTCTTTTCCACAAAAACAAAGATCCTAAGAGTTTAGGATAGATGATATAGCTCAAGTGTGGAAACTAGGTGTTTGGAAAACAAGCAACAAAAAAAAACACTTGGGAAAATCCTTGCAAAAGATATAGAATGAAAACCAAGACAAATCTCCCAAATTCCTATTTTCTTTGATTTTTCCAAAAACCTAAAACAATAAAGATTAAGTCTTTTTAGCACAAAAACTATTTTGAAAACTTGTTTAAACACTAGAGAAACACAGAAATTTTTCACCTTAAAAACCTTTTCCAAAACAATGGAGAAATGGGGTATATATAGCCCCTAGGAAAAACTAGCCGTTAGGCTGATGTGGCAGTCTGACCAACTGCCGGTCGACCGGCCCGATCGACCGCCAACGGTCAAAAATGTGACCGTTGGGCAACATCGGTCGACCGGCCCGGTCGACCGAAAAAACCCGAGAGCAGAGCTCTCAACTCGGTCGACCGGTCCGGTCGACCGACTACATGTGTCGCCAGCGTGCACGATTGTGCACATCGGTCGACCGACCCGGTCGACCGGCCACTTGGTGCGGTCGACCGGTCCGGTCGACCGAACTGGCCTGGCAGGCACAGTGCAGGGTCAGAAAAACAGTGTAAAATATTTTCTAAAAATCTTTTAACACTTCTAAAAATTCACAAAATTTGTTTTATCATTTTATATTAAAACATACACCTGTGATAAAAATTTCAAGACAATATATCAACATATCAATTTATTTTTGTGTCTTGCAAATTTTATCAAAAACAAAACTTGTATTTTTATCAAAATTGATTTTTCCAAAACATGAATAGGGATATCAAAATAAGTTTGTTTACCAAGTTAAAGCATGTGTGTATAAATAGAAAACATCTACTATACATATACCATATGTAAACTTGTTTTGATCAAACTATTCATGAAAACCAAAACTCAAACATAAAACGTGTGTGATTTGTGCACTTGAGCATATCAACTATACTAAGCTTTACAAATGGATCTAAAACTCATAATCTAAACTAGGATACCTAAGTCTTCTTGACGATCTTCATCTCCAAGTAGACTCGGTCCAAACTCCGTGATTCTCCAAGTGCAAAGGTATGATCTTTAAGCTTTGGCACCGGAATCATTATGAATAGCTTCTAAACTCCTTGTTGAAGCTAATCACCAACTAATATCCTGTTAATGATCTGAAACTTAGAAACACAAGAATATTAGTAAACATAACTACATGAGTGTTGATCATCATCAAAACTAGAGTGGAAGGCCATTGGGCCAACAATGTTCTGTTGTGGTTGCAGGTACGAAGCTCTCATCGTCAAGATCACAAGGCAATGAAAATCATCGAAATCAGAGCCTGAATGTAAAAGTTATAGCCTGAAAACAAACCTGACGTAGAAGTACTATAGCCATGGCACTGTAGCAGCTGCAGAAGTTCTGTAGCAGCCTGGGTACTGTAGCAGCCGTGGGTACTATAACGGGCACTATAGCAGTTGCAAAAATACTGTAGCAACAGGGTTTTTTGATGATTTTTTTGTAGATATTTGTTGAGCGAAGATTTTGAAATATGATTGGGATTTGAGATGATGATAAGATTTAAGAAGAATGGGTGAGGGGATAACTAGATATTGGTTTCACACCAAATCTATTCAAATTGGAATTTCACATCCAATTCAATAAAGCAATTTTCATTTCAAAAATAACTCAAATTTTCATAAATCAGTCTTCATTCTTAATCTTATTGACTCATGCATTTATATAGCCTTACAAGACTATAACTCTTCCCACATAACCGATACGAGTCTAAAAGTAAAAGACTAATACAAAAGAGAGAAAAAAATAAAGAAACAGGTAGACTCAACAAACTGAAAAAATAAAATGCAGACTCCAATTAACTGAAACAACTCGAACAGTGGTGCTCCTTGGATGTCTGCATCATTCTCCCCTGTGGGAGAAAACTCGACTCCGTGGAGTTAGGTGTAGAAGTATCTCCTCATGCTCTAACATATCTGGTCTACCTGCTGTAACTCACTACTCAACAAGTAATAAACATTTTCAAACAATCGGATATCATTAGAATACACCAGATAATTTAATCATCTAAAATTTTATCACATTTTACTGTTTTAATGGGATGAATATCTGAGAGTGGACTCAATGTGGGGACTCTCAAAAAATTGGCTCAGGAAGGCTTGCAACCAGTAGGTTGTACTACCTGTAATCCACTGAATACCCAACATTGAAAATAAGACTAATTTCAAAATCTTTAAAAGATATATAACATGAGCATTGCAATTTGAATTCTACAAGATTTTAAAAAATCCAACTCTACAACATGCAAATCATTAACAGTTCCTTGGGAAACCATTTCAGACGAATCCGAACCATCATAAGTTGTCAACACTAAAAGTTTTAAATAACTTCCTGAAACAAGTTCAAAAATAACAGTTAGCGTTGCTTCGTTCAAATATATCACTGATTTTTCATGTATAAATCGTGCACGTGTGTGAGAAATGTGATGCAAACTTTGATATGCAGACTCAGAATACTCTACAGTGAATTATAGTAGAAAGAGTTTAGCTTATGCCTAACATATACCAAGGGTCTTCCTAGAAAATCCAGTGAGCTTGACTCCCTATTGGACACTGAAAAGTTTAGGCACCTGAGTTACTATATCAAAAATCTTATCCACCCCTATCCAAAGGAATTATTAGGGGTACCAGCCTAGATGAGTGTGACAGCTTACCTATTATATTAATAATGAGCACAAGAGGTGTCCTAACAGGTAAAATGTAATGGAATGCAACCTTTTGTTGAGCTGTAAGGGAGGAAAAGTTGTTAATCTGAATAATACTAGATTCTCTGATAACAACATTCATGGAGTTGTCAGACACAGCTCGACCATACATGATAACATCCTTGATATGACTAACATTCTTTGTCACTACATAACTCCAAAACTTGTCCTCATAAAAATGAATGTCTATTGGGACAAGGCACGATTGGTTGACCTCTGGTGATAACTCATCGACTTGCCCTTTAAGTTCGATTTGCTTAGTAGGATCCAACTTAGGGTGTGGCAAGTCAGGAAGATTAGCTCTTGGGATTAACTCAATGACGTGTTGGATATCACGCGCTACTAGTAGCTTATCCGGGAGGTCTTCAGGAAAGGCAGCAACAGGTTCCGTGACGGTAGGATTGACTTCGGGGAGATTCAAAATACTATCTTTAGGAGAGACATCAGTAAATTCCGTAATGTCTGAAATGACTTCAAGAGGAGTCGAAATACTGGACTCCTCAAGGTTATCACGTGTAATCTTTTCGTCAAGGTCTGAGTCTTCCGATTCTTCCGCCTGACAAATAGGTTCTTCAGAGAGGACATCAACAAGCTCCATGATTACAGGGATGAGTGTCGGTAATAGAGGACGACAAGGTTGACGATTAGAGCAGACGACAATAGTAAGGGTCGACAGTAGTGAAAGCGGAGAAGGTGGTATCGACAGTAGATTTGGGAGAGAGAAAGGGCAAAAGACAGTTGCAATAGTAACAAAAGGGACAATAGCCGTGGCAACCGGGGAAGCAACACTAAACTCCTTAATCACAGGAGTGACTTTCAGGGAGGTAGTGCTATCAGGCTTAGGGGCTTCAATGAAAACTCTGTCAATGATGACAATCTTAAATGTGATTGGACAGTTGGCAGCAACATGACCATAACCTTGACAGTTGTAGCACTTGATAATAGGACTAAGTATGGAGAAGTCCCTTTCGGTATTCTTACCATAAGCGTTACTTTCAGCACTTTTGTCATTGGTATCCACCTTATATGCTAGTCTCTTTGTATGAACTGAAATCACCTAGAGGGGGGGTGAATAGGTGATATGGCTAATTTCGAATCTAAATGCGGAAGCTAAGAACTATTTGCAACACACTTAATACAACCAACAAGTGTAGCCGAATTTCCCGTGAAGGGCTCTGGACTAACTCCTCTTGATTCTCCTAGATAAGGGTTGAGGTGCTAAATGAAGCTCTTGTGGCTAAGTATAAGTGAGGCACACACAAGCAAGCCAAGCATATAAAGATGAACAATATGAAATAAT
Organism: Agave tequilana; assembly: GCA_038442645.1. Lineage (NCBI taxonomy): Eukaryota > Viridiplantae > Streptophyta > Magnoliopsida > Asparagales > Asparagaceae > Agave > Agave tequilana. Next base: position 222,032 of record JAVJIF010033338.1, on the reverse strand, counting down.
GCAAGGCACAAATGCAAGCAATAAGATATGAATGAATGAATGATGCTTTGCACAAATAAAAGAGAGAGAGAGGGTTTAGAGGCAATGGATCAAACGCAAACACAATGATATGTTCCGAGGTTCGAGCCCCTAGCTCTACGTCCCCGCCTTCACCGAGAAGGATTTCTAATCCACTAAAGGAGTACCGAACTCCTCTCTCAACCGTACAATGCCACCAAGGCAATACAACCACAATCCACCTCTACCGAAGAGGCATAAGGCCCGTAGCCAACAAACAAACTCAATCACCTCTACCGAAGAGGGATACAAACCAATACCACTCTGATCAACCTCTAGCAAAGAGGGATACAACAAAACATGGAGGGTTTACAACTTGGAGCCTTAATCAACCTCAAACACTTCTCTTTTCCACAAAACAAAGATCCTAATAGAATAGGATAGATGATAAGCTCAAGTGTGGAAAATAAGTGATTTAGAAATCAAATAACAAAGAAAAACTACTTGGGAAATCTCTTGTAAATGTTAGAAATAAAAATCCAAATCAATATCTAAAAAACCTAGTTTTCTTTGATTTTCCAAAACACTAAACACAAATCAAATTGGAAGTTTAAATCCCAAAAACACTTTTGAAAACTTGGAAATAAACTCTGAAGAAATACTATTTTTTCTTTCTTAAAAGTCTTGTCAAAAACCCCAAGAGATGAGGCTTAAATAGCCTCTTCCCAAAAACTAGCCGTTTGGCTGTTTCTGACAGCCAGACAACTGGCGGTCGACCGGCCGGTCGACCGCCAACGGTCATAAATATGACTGTTGGGGCATTGCGGTCGACCGCTTGGTCGACCGCAATTTTACAGAGAGCAAAGCTCTTTGTCCTGTCGACCGCCCAGTTGACCGGCCCAGTTGCTGGCCAGACGTACACGGACCTGTGCATGTCGGTCGACCGGCTATGGAATACGGTCGACCGTCTCGGTCGACCGCCAAAGCCTGGCAGCCAAATTTCTGGGTCAGAAAAACATGTTAAAAATATTCTAATAAATCTTGTAAATCTTCTAAAAATTCACAAAAATAGTTTTATCATTTTGCATTGATATATAAACATGTGATAAAAATTTCAACTCAAATATCAAGCAATTTGAAACTATTTTTGTGTCTTATCATTTTTACCAAAAACCAAAAACTGTATTTTGTCAAACTTGAATTTTTCAATAGAAAATCTGATTTTTCCTAAAACTAATTGAAATACAAAAACATGATATTTAAACACATTGAAGCATGTTGCATATGAACATAAGTCCAATATACATGAATATATATATATATATATATATCATAGTTTTTGTCTTTAATTCCAAAATAATGTTTTGTTAAAAATACCAAAACAAAAAACACATGAATAGGCATGTCAAACTAAGTTTGTATAAGTCATGAAGCATGTATGTATATCGAACACATCTAATATACATAAAAACAAAGTAAACTTGTTTTGATCTACTATTCATGAAAACCAATATCCAAAAACATAAAACTTGTGTGTGTTATGAACTTGAGCATATCAACTATCTAATCTTTACACATGGATCTAAACACACTAAACTAAACTATGGATACCTAAGTCTTCTTGACGATCTTCATCTTCAAGTCGACCCGATCCAAAATGTGATCCACGAGCGAGACTCCAACGAGTGCAAGGTATGATCTTGATGCTCGGGCTAAGGAATCACCATGTGAAAGCTTCAAAACTCATCTTATTGAAGCAATCACCAACTAATATCTTGATTAATGATCTGAAACTAAAATCACAAGATTATTAGTAAACATAACTATATGAGTTAATCATCATCAAAACTAGAGTGGAAGGCCTCTGGGCCAACAATCTCCCCCTTTTTGATGATGACAAAACTCATGGAGTTATATATGCATGGATTAAAGTTAAGCTTCAAGGAAGCTCTCCCTTAACTCATGCATAGCAATAAACATAATAAATATGCAATGAAAGCTCATAAACATGTATGCATAGTTATGCAGAAAACAGGGTACCAAATACAAAAACATGCTCTTAAATAATGCTCTTGATACCAATTAAACAATTAAACGACAAACAAATAAATAAAACAAAACATGCAGATAAACATGCATAAACTCACAAATAATTCTCCCCCTTTTTGTCAATCATCAACAAAGGGGCAAAGTAAAAACAAAACATTCTTCAAACAAACAAGTCAATATAAATTTTCATGGATACCAATTGAAAGAATTAGATCAATAGATACCAATGAAAATAAACAAACATCTTGATACCAATTGAGTAAACAAATAAGCATCTTGATACCAATTTTGAGAAAACAAATACAATCTTGATACCAATTTAAAGTATTATTCTTTTTTAAACATATGATACCAAATTGAAATTATTATTTTCTATCATAAAGTAAGGGAGTGGAATACAAAACCAATGGTAAACCAAATACCAATTGAAAGATAAAATACAAGTTTTCTCCCCCTTTATGAAATACCAGTGTTTTAAATGTCGAATATCAAGAAAATGTCAGATGTCGTAATCGGATGTCGGATTTCAGATTTCGGAGATATTTTGGGGCCATTTAGTAAATTTCAGACGTCATGACAGATAACAAATATATATCCTAGATGTCTTAAATAATGTAATTTAAAAATTCTTATCAAGGTAATACATACACAACTTATGTAAAACTCCATAAATATGTTTAGGATATGTATAATTAACTTAAATATTATGCATATATTCACTAATCCATTGTTAAAATTTCTCAATTGCTCCAACTTCCAAGACCAATCAACATATTGGGTTTTTCCCAAAATGTTGGTCGACATTTCGGGAAAATATCGGCCGACATATCGGATTTTTCCCGAAATGTCGGCCGACATTTTCCAAAACGCCATTTCAAATGCGGATGGGGATGTCGTGGCGGTGAGGGCTTAAAAACGAAATGTCGGACAACATTTCGGAAATGTCGGACGACATTTAAAACACTGTGAAATACCAAATAAAAACAATGTCTAAGCTTGTATTAGAATACCAATTGAAAACTAATCACTTGACACATGATGATCATTAAAAACTCAAGCTTAGTATAAATAAAATTTATATATGTATGAAAAATTAGATATCAATCGAAATTGATACTATATGAAAAGTAAGCGTACATACATAAAAAGATATATGAGTATACAAAAATGTCAATATTGATACCAATTGAAAGAATCCAATGATACCAATTTGAAACAACAATAATATCAAATGTATATCTCATATAACCTACCACTCATTCATGTTCAAGTTTAAAATGATTTTCACTATAAAGCATACATGAGCATGATCTCCCAACCAACGGCCCGTCGAGGGTAGGGTTTTCAAAAATAGGTTTAAAAAAATAGTGTATGTTTGAAAAACTCTACCATAATGAAGAATACGAACTAGTTTAATGAAAAACTTGTAAACTAGTACGAAATCCTTCAAGTAAGTAATAAAACAAAAATATTTTTCATGAAATACATGTAAATCACATGGCACTAATCACTCGAAATCAATAGGGCACATATCATACTCATGAAAACAAAATCATGAGAAACCAATACAGTGAGTGCACAAGTGTAATGTGAAACATGGCATCATGAAAATATGTAATCAAGCTCAATATTTCTTAAAAAAACATGAAAATCATCAAAACTTATTTAATCTTCAAGTTATATGTATGTCTTATACAATCTAACGTATACATACATATCCAAACACAACGAGTCCACAAAGATATGCATGAAGGCACGTGGCTCAAAGGATGTATATGTATAATAATAATTTGGATAAAATGGACATATACATGAAGTTAAATAAGAAATCATAAAACAAATTCAAAAATGGGAATACAAGTTTAAAATGCATGGATCATCAAAACTAGACTATACTAGCACATCTAATGGGTTCAAATAAGCATTCAAGCTCAAACATATATAAATTTATTTGTGGCCCACTATATGCACAAATATATACCTAGTCTTAATGAAAACTAACATTTTAAACATTTATTCAAATCATGAAGCATCAAAACAAGATATAAATCAACATGATAAACATAAATATGATTATTATGTAAATTCACATGTTATTAGAGCTATGATAAACATGATAGCTAAATAAAGGTGAGAACACTAAAATAATGATCCATATTAAACATGGGTGTCTCAAAGGCTATACATGCATGTCAAGGATCTAATAATCATAGCATTTTCATGATAATCTATAAACCACAAAACATGCTAATAAAGAATAGAATGAAAAGCATGTAAACAATAATTAGGAGCTAGAGATCGTTACCAAAACCTAGAAGGCAACTCTCCAAGTCTCCAAAACATGGTGGTCCTCTCCACCAAGCATCCCTTGAAAGTGATGCATCCAAATAGTCCTCATGAAGCTCGGAACGCATCCACTCCAAGGTACCGCTACTCTCACGTCATGTGAGAGCCCACACCTACATCATAAACAAGAGGGGTGGTCTTTGGTACCCATATCTTTTTGGGTCCATGGGGGTTAGCCTCTTCTCTAACCCAAACAAATTTATTTGCTAAATTTGAAGCATGTATTCTATCATAACAAAATTTAGTAAGGTGGCCCTTACGTCCATAATGTATACAAGTGTACACATAAGCATACATGGTGTGATGGTGTCCGTGAGGAGCATGTGTATGCCGTGATGGGTGTGCATGCATAATAGATGGAACTTGTTTCTTTCGAAACAAAGTCTCCAAACGTGTATGGCTCTTGGCACATTGCCTCAAAGTGGAGCCCAAATAATCAATGTTCTTCTTTAGCAAAGATATATCATTATTAATTAAAGAAGAAGTGGAATATGCAAGGGGTGATCTAGGTGAAACTACCCTAGCATGGCAAACATGAGAAGACAATTTATTTTGCAAAAATTCATTTTTCTTTAAACAAGCTTCTAAATCATTTGAAATAGAAATAATTTTATTTTTCAAAGCAACATTCTCTTTTAAAACAAAATCAACTTTTGAAGATAAGTTTTCATTTTTTTTTAAAACATCATTGCAATCAATTTTAGACTTTAAAAATTTATTTTCCTTTAGAGCAAGGTCTAGTTGAGATCTCAATGAATCCCTTTCATTATAGACCTCAACCTTCTCTTGCAAAACATTGTTAATTCTAGAATGTAAACTTTTATTTTCATTAACAATTCTTAGACTTTTCTTTTTTAAAACATTATATTTTTCAATCAATTTTTCACACACAATGGAAAGTTCTTCATTCAAAGCATGGGCATAAATATGATCATCACATGAAGAACTAGAATCAAAACTATCTAGTTGAGTTTCCGATTGTACCTCAAGGGAGTCATTTTCTTGGACCATGAAGCATTGTGAATCGGACTCTCCACTAGTCTCCTCCTCTTGTTGAATTGGCACTTGAAGCTTGGAGGTGGTGGTTGTGGTTGTCAATAAGTTCCACACTGCAAAGGCAGAATCAAGATTAGAAACATGCATAAGATATTCTTTTGAAAGCGTGCTTCTAATAGCCTCAAGGGCTTGTGCATTGGCCCCTATATGAATGCGGTTACCAAGATATCATTTCTTGGTAGCGGCAAGAAAGACATGTAAGCCTAGGGTTTGGAGGTATATGGACATCCTAGTCTTCCAAACAATAATGTTGGAAGGGTCAAAGCTAAGTGGGGTCATGAAGTCCATGGTATAAACTATATGTGTGCAAACAAGCAAATGCAAATGAAAGATTAGCAAACAAGAATCTCACTCCTAGAATGTTAAGCCTAAGTATCAGGAGCGTAGGCTCTGATACCAATTGAAATCACCTAGAGGGGGGTGAATAGGTGATATGGCTAATCTCGAAACTAAATACGGAAGCTAAAAACTATTTGCAACACACTTAATACAACCAACAAGTGTAGCCGAATTTCCCGCGAAGGGCTCTGGACTAACTCTTCTTGATTCCCCTAGATAAGGGTTAAGGTGCTATATGAAGCTCTTGTGGTTAAGTATAAGTGAGGCACACACAAGCAAGCCAAGCATTTAAAGATGAACAATATGAAATAATGCAAGGCACAAATGCAAGCAATAAGATATGAATGAATGAATGATGCTTTGCACAAATAAAACAGAGAGAGGGTTTAGAGGCAATGGATCAAACATAAACACAATGATATGTTCCGAGGTTCGAGCCCCTAGCTCTACGTCCCCGCCTTCACCGAGAAGGATTTCTAATCCACTAAAGGAGTACCGAACTCCTCTCTCAACCTTACAATGCCACCGAGGCAATACAACCACAATCCACCTCTACCGAGGAGGGATAAGGCCCATAGCCAACAAACAAACTCAATCACCTCTACCGAAGAGGGATACAAACCAATACCACTCCGATCAACCTCTACCAAAGAGGGATACAACAAAACAAGGAGGGTTTACAACTTGGAGGCTTAATCAACCTCAAACACTTCTCTTTTCCACAAAACAAAGATCCTAATAGAATAGGATAGATGATAAGCTCAAGTGTGGAAAACAAGTGTTTTGGAAATCAAATAACAAAGAAAAACTACTTGGGAAATCTCTTGTAAATGATAGAAATGAAAATCCAAATCAATATCCCAAAAACCTAGTTTTCTTTGATTTTCCAAAACCCTAAACACAAATCAAATTAGAAGTTTAAATCCCAAAACACTTTTGAAAACTTGGAAATAAACTCTGGAGAAACACTATTTTTTCTTTCTTAAAAGTCTTGTCAAAACCCCAAGAGATGAGGCTTAAATAGCCTCTTCCCAAAAACTAGTCGTTTGGCTGTTTCTGATAGCCAGACAGCTGGCGGTCGACCGGCCGGTCGACCGCCAACGGTCATAAATATGACCGTTGGGGCGTCCCGGTCGACCGCAATTTTACAGAGAGCAAAGCTCTCTGTCTGGTCGACCGCCCGGTCGACCGGCCCAGTTGCTGGCCAGACGTGCACGGACCTGTGCACGTCGGTCGACCGGCTATGGAATACGATCGACCGACGGTCGACCGCCAAAGCCTGGCAGCCAAATTTCTGGGTCAGAAAAACATGTTAAAAAATATTCTAATAAATCTTGTAAATCTTCTAAAAATCTACAAAAATAGTTTTATCATTTTGCATTGATATATAAACATGTGATAAAAATTTCAACTCAAATATCAAGCAATTTGAAACTATTTTTGTGTCTTATCATTTTTACCAAAAACCAAAAACTGTATTTTGTCAAACTTGGATTTTTCAATAGGAAATCTGATTTTTCCTAAAACTCATTGAAATACAAAAACATGATATTTAAACACATTGAAGTATGTTGCATATGGACATAAGTCCAATATACATGAAATATATATATATATCATAGTTTTTGTCTTTAATTCCAAAATAATGTTTTGTTAAAAATACCAAAACAAAAAAACACATGAATAGGTATGTCAAACTAAGTTTGTATAAGTCATGAAGCATGTATGTATATCGAACACATCTAATATACATAAAAACAAAGTAAACTTGTTTTGATCTACTATTCATGAAAACCAATATCCAAAAACATAAAACTTGTGTGTGTTGTGAACTTGAGCTTATCAACTATCTAATCTTTATACATGGATCTAAACACACTAAATTAAACTATGGATACCTAAGTCTTCTTGACGATCTTCATCTTCAAGTCGACCCGATCCAAAATGCGATCCACGAGCGAGACTCCAACGAGTGCAAGTTATGATCTTGATGCTCGGGCTAAGGAATCACCATGTGAAAGCTTCAAAACTCATCTTGTTGAAGCAATCACCAACTAATATCTTGATTAATGATCTGAAACTAAAATCACAAGATTATTAGTAAACATAACTATATGAGTTAATCATCATCAAAACTAGAGTGGAAGGCCTCTGGGCCAACATGAACTTGGTGTGGATACTGACAGGAAGTCAATTTAAATATAAGGACTTGGTGTTTCTGACTCCTAATGGCATGATTCAACTTGAGAACATCTAAGTCTTGGAGTAAAGCGAAGCCCTTTAAGCTCAGTGATTCTACGCTTACAAAGCTCATGTTCTAGGTCTATTCGAAGTCTAGTATAAAACTGGGAAAAGACTTGGAGGTCGCTCTGTTTGCCTAAGATATTATAATGATTGAGAAACTCATCAAATTTGTTAACATATTCCTTGACAGATTTGTTGCCTTGGGAAATTTTGTGCCATCTGTCAAGAAGATGTTTGTAGTAATGTGATGGCACATATTTACCCTTGAGTTCGTCCTTCATGAATGACCAAGTGTCTATTGGTTCTTAGCCACAGAGTACTCCCTTTTTCACCACATCGATTCATTATTGGCTCCCTTCTCCAGTTAGTTTCGTGACAGCAAACCTGACTTTTTTCATTTCAGAGAGCGAGTATCGGGTGAAGTACCGATCCATGTTGTGCAGCCAATTCAGAAAAATTTGTGGATAACTTAAATGACCAGAGTAGTCTAGGCGATCGTTACAAGTCAGGACATCCATGTGGTGGCTGGGGACTCGCTGAACAAAGGTCTAAATGAATGCATTTTTCTAAATTATTTTTTATGCAAAAAAGGAAAAAAAAGAAAAAATTCTAATAAATGCCTCGGATAAAACTCAAAATTTTTTTAGACCTAATGTAAGTTTCCTATCTAAACCATGCTCTGATACCAAACTAATGTGAAGCGAGACCCTATAGTGTGGTATATCAGTGAAAAGTCTGAATTTTGCAACGTTTCACTAAAAATAAAGAAAAAGAAAAAAATATGATCTTTGGTAGGAAATAATCAAAATAATAATGCGACCAGATGGATTTTAATAAATCATTGCTAGTGTAATATAAATAATTCTAATCTTGACAAATATCAACCCAATACTCAGCTACTTGAAATAATCCATTTGCAATATTAAGATTAGTAAATCACAAGTTTTACACAGAATCACACAGTCTCACAATTATGTTGGACAACAGGAAGTGATGATAGTTTTATAGATATACAGTGATGTAATCTAACAAATAATGAGACTGATGATGTAGAAATTACCTACTAAGAAGCTCGTTCTCAGGTAATCGTATTGTTATTGCTCATATGATTGACTTGTTAATCCTGTACTAGGTCCTTATGTCGCGGTTGTGTTTTGTTATGGCTGCAGGTATGAAGCTCTCATCGTCAAGATCACAACATGACGAGAATCACCTAAATCAGAGCCTGGATGTGAAAGTTATAGCCTGAAAATGAACCTGGCACAGAAGTACTGTAGCAGTTGCAGAAGTACTGTAGTAGCAGCCTGAGTACTGTAGCAGCCGCGTGTACTGTAACGGGCATTGTAGCAATTCCAGAAATATTATAGCAGCATGAAATTTTGATGTTTTTTGTAGATATTTGTGGAGAGAAGGTTTTGAAATGTGGTTGCGAGTTGAGATGATGATTAAAATTGAGAAGAATGGGTGAGGGATAACTAGATATTGGTTTCACACCAAATCTATTCAAATTGAGATTTCACATCCAATTCAATAAAGCAATTTTCATTTTAAAAAATAACTCAAATTTTCATAAATCAATCTTCATTATTAATCTTATTAACTCATGTCTTTATATAGGCTTACACGACTACAACTCTTCCCACATAACCGATATGGATTAAAAGTGAGAGACTAATACAAAAGAGAGAGAACAAATAAAGAAACTAGTTAGACTCAACTAACTGAAATAATAAAATACAGACTCCAATCAACTGAAACAACTCGAATCGTGACGCTCCTTGGATGTCCGCATCACATAGACTTAGTGATTAAACTTAACATAACCCTTACACCATCTCTTTATTGCATTTTTTCTATTGTATTTGAATTATGGTCTTTTACTTATTCTTAATGTTTTTCCTTCATATTTGACGCATTTTATTTTTCACATGGCCTTATTATTATTTTCATCTATTTTTATATATTTATTTTTTATTCACATATTCACTTAAACTTGTTTTTTTAGTGTTTAACTTTGGTACATGTGTATGTTTATGTGCACCTCATGCATTCATATAAACTGTTGTATAAATATTTGACATGAATGAATTCAAATTTATATTGTTAATATTAAACATATTCTCTCTATTGTTGAATTATATATATGCTAGGATACTATTTTTATCTCTTATGCGTGATTGGTATATGAACATATGTGGATATATGTGATATTTTTATAACATGTATGTACTTGTGAGATATATCTCTTGTTTAGTTTTATTCAATCTTACCCATTCAAGTATCCTCATATATGTACATGCTTCAATTTGTATTATCTTTTTCTGCATATATGTATGGTTTAATGAGTTTGTGCATGGTGTACATGTCCGCGCATGGTTTGTGCATGATTCCGGGTGTGTACATGTTTATGCTTCAACTCTAATCTTGCAAGCTCGTACTTGATGACATTGATTATTTATTCAAGATTGTGAGCCTGTGTAATATTTGAGATATATCAGTGTATTGGTGAAACACAAATGCATATTTGACATGCTTATGATGATATATATTCTCATAGATTATATGCTACATCTCGTACGTCTTCTAAAAATTATCACACTCCTTACATGTTTGCATCTAAAGTTACTTGCAATTATTGTGGCATGAATGGATATTTTAGTTTTTATTGTGACTTAAAAAGAAATGCTAAATCGAATATATGGAGATGGGTTCCAAAGTCTAACATTCAAGAATTCAAAAATGTTTGAATACTAAAATGCACACTATCTTCTGATGTAGGTGTGTTACATATCAATATGAGATGCAGATGTCCTTTTGATGGGGGTTGCACAAGTACAAAAGAAACTTTTCTTTCAAAGTAACTCTATCAAGAGTTAGAAGATGAATGGACCACCTCAAGGAGAACTACCATTAATATATATTATTCTCTTTTGCATTCATGAAATGTGATTATATATATCTAAATTTTTTCTTTCTATTTATCTCTATATTCTTATTTGATAAGGTTAAAACAATTTGAACGTTGATATGTTTATTTTAGTTTCTTACTAATTTTTTTCTTATTATACGTGCGCATATACTTTCAAAAGAAAATTGAAGACTTGATATTAAACTAATTGTAAGATTTCTCAAATTTACTATCGGTCTTGTCTATCATTTTGATTTGGATTTTGCTGATTTTACGATGTCATTATGGATGACTCATGTGCTTGATAGTATTTATTTTTATGAATTGATCCATACTCATGTATTTTAACTTGTATATGATATTCATAAGTTTGAATATATTTGATGTTACTAATCAACTGGTCATTTATATGAATATCATTATTTTCATGCGTATGTCTTTATATTCATATGCTTTTGATGTTAGTGAAAGTGAAAGCAAAAGCTAGTATCAATTATGATTATATGTTTGTATTTTAATTACGCCATGATGACATATTCTACTTTGTTGGTTTAAAATCTCACTTTCATTCTTTTATGATATTATATATAAGATTTAATTACTTGATTTGAAAGTTGATTGAGATTTATAGGATAATTTTTTTTTGAATTATATTAAAAATGTGGATTTATGGATTCAAGAATTTTTATTGATTTGGCATCTCCTTGACTAGGAAGCTAAAGATTTCGATTTGATTTAAATCTTTTGGATATATATATATATATATATATATATATATATATATTCATTAAGTGTTATACTTATTATGTTTTAAAGCCTAATTTAATTTGGGCCTAATCAAGTCAATTGGATATTTGCACCCGCCCATTTTAACCTATGTTGTTTGACCCAATAAAGAATTGATCAAGTCTAAATAGTTTGAGTCTAGACACGTTTTCAATTACACTTAACCTAAGTGTATTTAAATTAAAATGTTAAACTCATCTACACTTGTAGAACTCATGTTATAAATAAAGGGCTAGATCTATGATGAGTTGAATTAGGATTCCTTAATACTATTTATATCGTCAGTAGGGTTCTCTCTCCACCACAATGACTTAATCTCTCTCTTGGAGGCCTCTCATCTCCTCTAAAGATCAAGAAGAGAACTTGTTGGCTGGACAGAAGAATCCTCTCCTTTAACTCTAACATCCTTGATATCGTGCAACCTTTGGCATCCCTTTCGTGATGGAATCAGGTATGCCTAAAACCCTCCTTCCCTTTGATTTTGATAAAGAGGCTATTGAATGTTTGAGATCTTGTATGGAATATAAAAATTAGATCTAATAATTGGTATCAGAGCCACCTCTTTATCAGATCATCGGGATATAAAGTAAATTTTTTTATCTCGATCTATTAAAATTATTAATCTCTTTGTTTAATTCAATAAAGATTATTTTTTGTGTCTCAAATAACTGAATTAAATTAGAGATGATTAAATTGAATTATGAATATATTTTTTCGGATTTTTTCCTTGTGTGGTTTTATTTTGAATTTTTCAGAAACTAATAAAAAGAAATATTCACCCTGAAGTGCATACAACTTGCCCCTGAATGCACATGCATGCACTGCATGCGCGCTTGCATGCGCGAGCATGCAGGCGCATGGTGCATGCACTTATGTTTTTTTTTTTTGTCTTAGTTGCGTGCCAGCGACCTGCTGCCGGTACGAGCCGCCGGTCACCACGGGTCGGCGGCGGTCCGACAGCAAAACATAAATAAATAGTTTTTGTTTGGGTTAGAGTTTCTTTAATTTGGGATTGTGAAACTAATTAAGATTAGAATTTTTGATATAGATACAAAATTTAAATCTAATAAGGAAACTCATTTAATCTATTCTTAATTGATCTTATATTAAAGTTTATTACGTTTTATCCAGTTTATTTAAACCCGACCCAATAAGAAGAGACCCATAACTTATCAATTTGCAGGTCAGGTCTGATTCAGACCCGTAAGCATTGCAGACCCGTTTTGCCAATAGAAACTTTAATTAGCCATTACGAGCTCATCCGATCTCTTTTTTGGGTGTGTAAACAGCCGTTTCGAAGCTCTTGACGAGCATTACAGTATTACAGGCACTATACATGACAAAACAGTAGTTATTTAACATAAATAAAGCATTAAAGTGTATGTTTACTATGATAATATGTATCTTTACATGCTTCCGCTTCATCAATATTATATTGCTTATATTGTTCTCACATGATGAATATTGATGTTTACTACTGTTGATAACACACAGATAAAGATATATACATGTTCAAAATTAGAGAATTTATAATAGAATTTATTTAATTGCGTATATAGTTCATGAGGACAATAGTCGACCCAAAGGAATACTATTGTTTGGCCGAGTTATGTATGATATCGGATACTTGATATGGGTAATGCAAGTGGGAGAACCTTGGTGTGTGGTAATCGGCCCAAAGGAAGGTTGTCACACTATAGGCCTATGTTACATTACCCTCATCAACTAGTCCGACGGCGGAACAAGAATCCAGATGAGTAGATTTGTATGGCCCATGCGCGTGGTAATCAGCTCAAAGGAAGGTTGTCATTATGTCCGGGTCATTACATATATTATATGATCGATATAGATAACTTAAACTTTGGGACCAATCCTATGAAGGGACAGTCGGCCCAAAGGAAGGTCGTTATCTTACATAGGACCTAAACTTTAGGGTATTTATATCAGGTCAGTACAGTGTTGGCATGTAGAGATACAACTTGTTCTGAAAGTTTGGTCGGCAGCTCTATCGGTTAAACTGGTTGCATTTTCTAAAATTTATTTTTATGGTTATTACAGTAGAATTTTGTTAAATGTAATGTTTACGTTAAATTGATGAGAAATTGTACACTTTTGTAATCTAAATTGAATGGTACAAACTTTAAGAAGTGGTAAGACCACATAAAAGATCGTTCTTAGATTCATGAACTTAGACTACACCTTAAGGACTGATGGACCACTACTATCACTAACAAAAATTCAGTAAAAAAGGCCAATTATGATAAGTGGGAGAGGTCTTACAGGATGTGTCTAATGGTCATAAAGCACACTATTTGTATAACTATCAGGGGTTCTATGCCTGACAAAGTCAGTGCTAAGAGTTTTTCACTGAAGTAGCCGACCAGTTTTTTAAATCGGATAAAGTTAAGGCCAACGCCCATCTTAGCAAACTGATAAATATGCCTACAACGGTAAAGAAAATATAAGGGAGTACATTATGAAAATGTCCAATTTTATTTCTAAACTAAAGGCACTAAAATTGAAACTCTCCGAAGAGATGCTAGTGCACTTCATTCTAATCTCTTTTCTTATAAAGTGTAACCCTTTTCAAGATTATTTATAATGCTCAAAAGGAAAAGTGGAGTCTCATTGAGCTAATCAGTCACTGTGTCGGAAAGAAAAGAGATTGAAACAAGAAAAGATTGAAAGTACTCACTTAGCATCCAGGATAAACTTCTAATAAGAAAAGAAAAAGTGAAACTAAAGGGAAAAACATAAACACCACTACAGTCACTGATCCTAAGTGACAAAAGTGCAGGAAAAGTAGCTTACGGTCATTGCATGCTTCTTCTGCAAGAAAGTAGGTCACCTCAAGTAGGATTGCATAAAGCATTAGAAATGGCTAATTAAGAAGGGTATATCTCATATTTATATTTGTTCTGAAATTAATTTAGCTTTAGTGTCACCCCATACATGGTGGATAGGTAATTCATATAAGCAATTCAATGCGGAACTTTCAAACCCAAAGGAGGCCCATCCCAGCTGAGCGAACGTATACATGAGTGATGGAAATAAAGTTGCAGTTGAAGCTGTTAGAGTTTATAGGTTCAGATTAAATTCTAGTTTTTTGTTTTAGATTTGGATGGGACTTTATATGTAACGTCCTTTTAGGCAGATCATATTTCTATTTCATTGTTAGACAGTTTAGTTTTTACTATCACTTTTAATAATGAAATGCTTAGTCTGCTTTTCTAATCTAAAATTGTTGGTACTAGAATTCTGATTGATAGCTATATAAATTGAAACTTCATGCTTTATTTCCTGAATCTTTATATGTGAATAGCCTAAGCACTAAGTGAACATTAATTAAAGAAACATTAGAAAGTTTGGTGCTAAACGGAGTTCAGGATGTCTTAGATTTGGTGTATATAGACATTTGTGGTCCATTCCCTACAGCTTCTTGGAATGTCACAAATATTTCATCACTTTTATAGACAATTACTCTCCTTATGGGTACCTATACTTGTTCATGAGAAATCCCAATCACTGGATATGTTTAAAATCTATAAAGCTGAAGTTGAAAATTAACTGAATAAAAAATAAAAGCTGTTAGATCTGATCGTGGTGGTGAGTACTACGGCAAATACGAAGGATCGGGTAGATATCCAGAATCATTTGCCAATTTCTGAAAGAGTGTGGCGTTGTAGCCCAGTACACCATGCTAGGGACACCTCATCAAAATGGTGTTGCTGAGAGATGAAATTGGACACTAAAGGATATGGTTAGCAGTATGATAGCTCACACTACTCTACCAGAGTCATTGTCACTCCCCGCTTCCTAAAATACGTGGAAACGGAGTCACGACAAGACTCGGCGACATATATACGTGAGGAAAATACCCCACGCCTATACGCTAAGCCTAAAGTAACCCGAACAAGCTATAAAATCTATCACGATAACTGCAATATGACATAAATATCTAACACAATGATAGCAGATGAATAAAGAAAGAAATTACAACTGGATACGATATAAATAGATTCAAGAAATATGAATAAAAGAGCAGGAATACCTATAATAAAGAAGAGAGACTCTAGCTCCTCGCAACATGTCCAGTCTCGTCGAACACCTGATCAATAACATGAAACATCCAGTATCTGGATGTGCGAATCCAGGATTATCAAGAAGTGACCTAATGAGTGTGTAAGAAAAAGGAAAAGTGCTCGTGCATATAAACAGTGTGTACATAATGATAAACAGTACTGGAATAAGACATATATAACATATGAAACATGAATAAAGCAATAAAATCAGTCAATATAGAAATCAAATGTCAAATCAGGTCACAGTTTACATATATCTGTGGGAAGAATAAGTCATGCTAGGTTTCAGTGTACAAGCAGGTGTTTATTATAACATGTATATATCCATGTTCAGTCTGTAATATCAATATAAGATTTCAGTTTTGTTATCAATTAGTCAGCGAACACTAATTTTAACCTGTAATAGACGCATCCCATACTACGCCTATCACACGTATCAATCGAAGTCCTATATTATTGAAATAAATAGAAGAGACATTGTCCATGCTTTAGGTGAGTTCCGTACATACTCGAAACCACGGCCTAATCACCTAGCGCTGAACTAGGTCCTGCGCTAGGTAGTCAATAATAATAACAATATAAACAATATGGGATGTCAGTCATCCCCCGGAACCCTGCAGTGGAACCGTATCTCGGCTGCGCAACCTGTATCCTAGGTTCACCCAAAATATAGACGCTGTCTCCTCCATCAATTTTCCGAATTCCGGTGTAAGTTGTCTATTATATTATTATTTAAATCAATCAGTATTCATATTATTTCGATTATTAGGACGATATGATGACAATAACAATATTAATGATGTAACAATAACAATGTGAATAATATTACTGTGTAAACGGTAGAACAATAGAACAATGCATATGTTACGGTCTAACAATATTTCCCAGTAACTTTAAATAACATGAATTAATACAATAACAAGTCTGAATACCGCTCAATAGACAGTCTCATCTGGAATTGATCAACATCTCATTCATCTGCACTAGGATACCATAGTAACTGATCCATCAACCTATAGTCTTAATAGGATCATTATGAATATCAAGTATCACTTCATGACAAAAGTATATGATACAGTAAACTACCGTCTCAATGAATCAATAATCAGTTCTCTCATCGCTACCAATCTACTCTAACCCTCTGAGTCATCAATATGTCCCTCCTCTAAATTAGTGGTGTATACAAGTCTCAATATCTAAAATAAACACACTCCACCATATCTAAATAGTCATCGCTAACCAAATCTAATTCAGATCATCGGTTAACCCTCACTTCCATCAAGCTCAATCAAAAGGAACCAAATCCAAGATAACTAATTAAATATGAAAATGAATAATTCAATAGTTTTGATCAGTCCAATCAAACACCTATTCCTCAACTCAAGGTTAACTCCATTCCAATCGAGTCTAATGACAAGTCCAAGTCCAAAATCCCATCTTTTATAAAGGTACACCATTTTAAATAAAATTCTCAATATTCAGTTAAATTCTCGTCTATGTTATCATCAAATAAATGAAGATTAAGTCCGATAATGGTTCCCACAAAATCCATTTACTTAAGTACAAGCATCAGCTAATCATTCTCTAGATCAATAATATCCCAGTTCAAATCCCTCACATCTAGATATGTAAAAAACTAAATAAATCAGGTCGATTAATAACTGCTGTCAAACTCTGAATATATATATATATATATATATATATATATATATATATATATATATATATATATATATATATATATATATATATATATATATATATATATATATATATATATATATATATATATATATATATATATATACACACACACACACACACACACACATATATATATATATGTGTGTGTGGTGTGTGTGTGTGTGTGTGTGTGTGTGTGTGTATATATATATATATATATATATATATATATATATATATATACATATATATATATATATCATCGATATCAATGAAATCACTCTCACAACATATCGGTCTCTATAACTGAATAACTACTGTATCAATCAAGATGATGAAAAACAATCTACAAAGTATCCTCGAGATCAACTTAGTCAGCGGATACCAAAATAAATAAAGAGTAGAACATCCTCAAACAATATAGAATGTAGAATACCTCTACGTCTGATAATTAACATCAAAAGATCATCAATACTCAAACAGTATAATCAGGCGTAAAATTGGGAATACTCACAACTATAATTCCAACTAAATCAATCTCATAAGAACACCGATCAAGATCCAATAAAAGAGTGCAAATACCAACTCAACTCCAATTTTAACTAAGTCAATACCAATCCAAGTATCAGTAAATCAGTCTATCGGTAAGGCAATGTCATATCTAACACTTCATCGATATCCACAGAAGTTCTAGTCAGAATAATCACCAACTAGTGCCATTAAACACTATGCGTAAGATATATCCTCTATCCTCAAATATGCACTAAGTCAGGTGATCAGTAAATTAAATCAAGTCACAGTCATAATCTTGAATCAATAGGGGTGACCAACTATCACATGAAATGACGCTGATAAGCGTTCAGATAAACTGTATAAATAAGGTAAATACTCACAGATGTCTCATGAAGAAATACATGTAATCATACTAGTAAGTATAACAGGCGATCACATGAAATAATATAAATAAAACACAAATATCCATTGGCAACGGTAAATAAGGAAATAGCACAAGAGCAAACATTCATATGAAATAACACGGTTTTGGATCCGAATCGCCGTCTGGTCTTCACTGCACGAACCGGTACGAAGCTCTGGATCGTCCCATGGGTCAGTTTTCGAATCGCCAGTGTATTGGGCCTATAACGGCACACATCCGAATTCCCATTACGGATCTAGATCTCACCAAACGTGTCCGTATCGCTGTACCATGCAACCAAACACAGAGAGGGAAGGGAATTAACACACTCACACATATACGCCACACGTGTATGCCACCCACACGTACACGTAAATACACGGGTATACACCCACATAATACATATATACGAGAATACAAATACATACTCACTATATATATACATATCTAATATACACATTCCTAAACACATAATCATGCACACTAATAAATAAATACTCATACACATATAAGCAATATCATACATTGATATTGCACATCCATATCATATTATACACCATGCAGTTAAATGTACAGAGAGAGAATAACCTGAGGGAAAGAGGGAGGGCTCGGGCTCACTCACGGGCAGGGCTCGACTACGGTTGTTGAGAACGGCAATCATCTCTGGCGATAAGGCGAAGGTGAAGCAGTGCAAACGGGGCTCCAGCGGAGGTGCTGGAGGGATCCGGCGGATCTCGCAGTACAGAGGCGGACCGTAAGGTTGGCTGGGCCGGGCTATAGCCCGGCCCATTTTTTTTAAATAGTATCTTAAATTTATACAGCTCAGCGTTTAAATTGTTGCTCTGGTTCCGCCCCTCAATTGGGCGAAATCATCAATTTAGGGCACACAAAGGGGGGAGAGTCGGATAAAAGCTTCGATCGTCGATGTCGACGCAGGCGAGGAAGAGATTGATGAGGGATTTCAAGAGGCTGCAGAACGATCCGCCGGCGGGATGCAGTGGCGCTCCTCAGGACAACAACATCATGCTGTGGAACGCCGTGATATTTGGGTAATTGTCCAATTCGAGTTATTTATTCTTGATATTAGGGTTTGCGGAATCGAAAGCTGTTTTCTAATGGGATTTGGGTTTTGATTTGCAGACCTGATGATACTCCTTGGGATGGAGGTGAGTCAGTTTCGTTTATCCCCTCAAATTGTTTCCTTTTATTTATTTGTGAAGCTGTTGGTGATTTAGGGTTGTCCTTTTTGAGATATATATTGCTATTAGATTTCAATTTGGTTATGGATTGAAAATTCTGTACGATGTTTGTTGTTCTAGTTGGCATCCAGAGCAGCAATTTTGTTCCTTTTATTTTATACTGGATAAATTAATTAACCAGAGCTTACATGACCCTGGTTAAGCTTTTATTTTGTTCCTTTTATGTTTGCTCTGGTTGCTTACATTAATTAACCAGAACAAAATTAATTAATCAGAGCGACAAAATTAATTAACCAGAGCTTACATGCACTCTGCAACAATTTTTTTTAAATAGTATCTTAAATTTATACAGCCCAGCGTTTAAATAGTATCTTAAATTCATGGATGTTTGCTCATATATATTTAAAAAAAAGTATATGTTAAAAAAAATTACAGCCCACCCTAAAATTTATACCTAGTTCCGCCCCTGTCGCAGTATGCCGGGAACGAGGGAGAGGGCGCTGGACTTGGGCTGCGGCAAGGGGTGCGCGCTGCGGCTGGGCGCTGCTGCCATGGGTTGTCATGGCCATGGGATGTTGCAGGGGCTGCCGCGGAGTGGATCGGGCTGCCGGGGATGGTGGCGCCGGAGGGGTGTACAGCTGTGCACAAGGTGCAAGCGGCTTGGAGGGGTGTTGTCGTGCTGTCACGGGGAAGAAGAGGTCCCGGTTGCAGGTTGTGATAGGGGGCTGGTGCAGGGAAAGAAGAGCTGGTAGGTGGAGCTCGCGCAGAGATTCAAGACCATGGAGGAGGTCTGGGTGTCCAGGCTGCTGGGGGTTGTGCGCAGGGGTGTGGCTCGGCTGTATGCTGCCTGGGCTCGGTGCTCGGCCAATGGTGGTCACAGGGAAAGATGCTCGAGATCCGTCAAGGAAGAGGAGGAAGGGACTCGGCTAATGAGGTGATGATGGCCTGGGGTTGGTAGGCGGCCGACCATGGCAACGGGAGAGGTGGTGGAGATCATCATGACCAGGGGGATGTGGGCGTGGCCAGATGCCGGGGAAGTGATGGAGGAGGCATGCCCGCGCTCCGACGATGGTCAGGGCTCTCGCCGGAGAGAGGAACCAGTTGGAGAGGAGGCGGCCATGGATGTGGGATGTGGGCTGGGTGTGCTTGGGCGTGGGCGGCTGTTGTGGCAGAGGAGGCCCGGGAGTGTGCCGCGATCCGCCGGAGAGGAGATGGCCGAGAGGCGGTTATTGTTGTTGACGGCGGCAGGGGAAAGGAGGAGAAGGAGAAAGTTGATTAAGGTTGAGGTTTGGATTAGGTTTAGGATAATCTTTGAATTATATAGGAGGTGGTGATAATGGGTTATTGGGTATTGGGTGATGGTATGGATAATCAATGGGTATCGGATTTAGTAATAGGAAATGGGTTTGGATTAGGAATAGGGCTAAACATAACACCATATTAAAAAGAAAAGTAATATAATAGTAGTAATTAGCAATAACAACAATTATAATCAATAATCTAATGACAATGATAATAATAATAATAGTAATTGTAATTAGTAACAACCATAGTAATAAATAACACTATCACTACTATTATGAATAATTAATAATACTAAATAATAGTACTAATAATAGTTAACAAAACAATAATAATAACTTTAACAATAATAATATGATCACTAATAATAATAGTCAATAATAGTAATAATAGCAATACATAATAATGATAGTAATAAGTAATTAATAACATTATTAAATAATAATAGCAATAACACATAAAGCAACTTATCATGTAATATCTAAAATAATTTGAATATTAATATCACTAATAATTAGAAAAAGAAGAAGTCATAAATTAAGTTAATTAATACTAATAAGTATGGTAAAATAAATATTGAAAAAATAAAAATACTGTATTATTAATTAGGGATATGACAGTCTTTATAGAGTGAAGCCTTAAAGACAGTTGTTTACCTCCTCAAAACAGTAAATAAAAGCTCATATGAGTTATGCACTGGGAAATCTCCCAATATTAGGTATCTACATGTTTGGGGTTGTCCAGCAGAAGCTCGACCATATATACTATATGAGAAGAAGCTAGAGTCAAGGATAATTTGCTGTTTATTCGTAGGGTATTCTGAGAGGTATAAAGACTTTAAGTTTTACTATCCCTCTACTAAGAACATAAAGACGGATAATACTGAATTTTTGAGGATATTCAAAACAGTAGGAGTCAATTATATAAGAATTTCATATTTAAGAAAGAATATATTGTTATACCCATGACAACTATTCCAAATGATGAAGTAGTTATTCCACTTCAGAATGAAAATACAGTTGTACCCTTACAAGGTACAAATATAGCTCATCCTGAAGTAGATCCTGCTGATGAGGTAGACCCTGAAAATTCTCAACCACAAATACCTAGGAGATTAACTAGGGAGTGGAGATCAGCCATTTTAAATAACTACATAGTTTATCTCTAAGAGTATGAGTTTGACATAGGGCTAGAGGATGCCCCACATCCTTGAATAAGGCCAAGCTCAACATTCACTGCACTAAGTGGTCAAATATCATAAAAGATGAGAAAAAATTCATGAAGGATAATGATGTTTGAGGTTTAGTAGAGTTGCCTAAAGGAAAGAAATTGATTGGTTCTAAATGAGTATTCAAAATCAAGCGAGATTCGAAAGGTAATGTCGAAAGGTATAAGACACATCTTGTCACAAAGGAGAGATGATATTGACCATAAGGAGACTTTCTCTCCAGTTTTCATGATGAATACATTTAAAATTATCATGGCACTAGTGACTCATTTCGAACTGGAGTTACACCAAATGGATGTTAAGATTCCCTTCCTTACTGGTAGCATTGAGAAAGAAATCTGTATGGTGCAACCAGAAAATTTTAAAGTGAAAGTTTTGTAATATTTGATTTCCAAATAAAGAAATCTATTTATAGTCTAAAGCAAGTATCCTGTCAATGATATTTGAATTTTGATCAAGTAATATCCGGTTTTGGTTTTAAGGAGATGGTAGATGATCAATGCATTTACCATAAATTTAAAGAGAATAGACTTATATTTCTTGTGCTATATATGATTTTTTTACTTGAGACCAAGAGTTTTCTCTCAAAAAATTTTGAATGAAAGACCTTGGAGATATTTTTTTTGTGATAGGCATCTAGATTCAACACGACAGGACACATGAAATATTAGGTTTATCACAAAAGGCCTATATCGATAAGGTGTTAGATAGATATATAAATCACCTAGAGAGGGGGGTGAATAGGTGATGAGCTAATCTAATGCAAAACTAATGCGAATTAAAAACTTATTATGCAAACTAAAGCAATCACACAACGTATAACCAAAGAGTGTAGCGAAATTTCCAGTGAAGGGCTCTAAACTATCTCCTCAAGATTCTTCTAGATTAAGAGTTGAGATGCCACTATGGCTCTCTTGGTTGAATACAAGTGTGAGCAAACAATCCCAAGCATATATTCAATTGAGCATAAGTATATCAAGCATATAAGGATGTTAACAATAAAAACATGCAAGATATATAAACACAAGTGTGTGTGTGTGTGTGTGAGAGAGAGAGAGAGAGAGCTGAGCAATCACAAACATGGGAGAATTGTTTCGAGGTTTGAGCACACTTACTTTACGTCCCCACCTTTAACACTATGAAGGATTTCCACTATAATCGATCCTGCAAGATCACTTGGTGCCGTAACGCCTACAACGAGCTCCCTCAAGAACTCTTGGACCCGCAAGTCCCTCATTTGTTCTCGCAAGAACAACACACGCAAGCACACTAGCTTGCCGAGGCCGCACCTTTATAAATTCCCATTACAAGGGGGTGGAACACTTGTGATCACTTCTCTTGATCACAAAAATAACTCCCATAAACAAGGATACCTAGAGGATAAGTATAGCAATGGAAAGCTTAAGTTTGTGTGAGAAAACAAGATAGACGTGGAGATGAAAAATCTCAAGAAAACACTTTTGAAAACACAAGAGGTTCACTTTTGAAAACTCTTTTTGGATATGAAAATGAAGCTCTAAAACTTTCTTAGAAACTCTGTAGAAGAGCTCTAGAAAATAGCCTAAGAATCTTACCCAAAAATCTGGCCAAAAGTCCCACTTATAGAGGCATCAGAAAACTAGTCGTTATAGGCCAGATTGGCTTGTCGGTTGACCGGCCGATCGACCGGCCAACAATCATATTTATGACCGTTAGGGTTGCGGTCGACCACCCGATCGGCCGTACCCAGGTCTTGACCTGTCGGTTGACCGGTCGATCGACCGAGTTAAGAACCAGAGAGCACTGCTCTCTGGCCGGTCGACTGCTCAATCAATCAGGGCCAGATCCAGAGAGCAAACTCTCTGGATCGGTCGACCGCCTGGTCGACCAACCTTCAAGCCAAGGCTGGGTGCACGTTTTGTGCACATAAGGTCGACCGTGCGGTCGACTGGACTCTGGTTCGGTTAACCGGACGGTCGACCGCCAGAAGCCAGGTCAGGGTTTATAGGAATGAAAACTTAATCTTTTGAAACCCTATAAATTCTAATAAAATAACAAAAATAAGTTCTTATCAATATTTTGAAATACAAATATGTGTGATCAAAAATCAACACATATTTCAAACAATTTAAACTATTTTTGCGATATAGAAATTTAGCTTTAAACAAAATTGGTATTTTTTAAAATCAAACTTTTAAACGAAAAATGATTTTTTCCAAAACTTATCCAAATGCAAAAAACAAGATATTAAAACACTTTTGAAGCATAATGTGTATGGATATGATCCAATACACATATAAGATGAAATATCTTTGTTTTATAAAATAAGCTCTAAATAAAGTTTTGACTTTAGCCAAACTTAAAACACATGATATAAAAACACTAAATAAGTTTTTCTAACATTTGAACCATCAATGTGTATGGATGAAATTTAAAACACATAAAAACATGTAAACTTGTTTTGATGAACTCTATTCATGAAAACGAAGTATGTATGTTCTTGAAAGCTCAAAACTAACACCAAAACTAAACTTTTTCTTATGAAAACGCTATAGAAATTGTGTGTGTGTGTATATGAGCCTGAGCAATCCGCAGCTAATCTATCCTTTACATCTTATCTAAAACACAAAATCTTAACACTTACAAATATGACACAAGTCTTGAAAATCTTCTCTTGAGAATCTTCTTCTCCATCTTGACTTGGTCCGAACCTTGATCCATGAGGTAGACTCCTCTTTGAGTACTTGATGCGATCTTGAAGCGTGAGCTCTTGAATCAACACATGCTAGCTTCAAAACTTGACTTCGAATCTTTTGTTGAAGCTAAACACTGATTAAGATCTTGATAAATATCTGAAACTTAATAAACATAAGATCATTAGTACAATAACTACATGAGTTAATCATTATCAAACTAAGGTAATGAGCCTTTGGGCCAACAAGTTATGGCATGAAGAATTGCTTTAAGGGGATTAGTTAAGTCTGCTCCAATGTCCCAACAACGACCTATAAAAAGAGCAAATGAAAAACATTTCATATGCATCGGCGGTTGGAAGTCTGATGTATGCTCAAGTTTGTACCCGTTCAGATATAGTATATACCATTGAGAAACTTGGCAAATACTTGATCAATCCTGGGATTGATCACTGGAAAACTGCCAAGAAGGTAATGTGATATCTATAGAAGACTCAGAAGACTACATGAAATCTGATCAGTTGTAGCTGATCGGATACACAGATTCAGATTAGGCTGGATGTATCGACAATGGAAAGTCTACTTCAGGTTACATTTGAAATACACCTAGAGGGAGGGGGGGTGAATAGGTATACTTTCTAATCTAGGACAAATGATGCGGAATTTAAAACTTAATTGCAAGCACACTATGTGTAAGCAAAAGTGAGCCCGAATTCTCCGTGAAGGGCTCTAAAACTACTCCTCTAGATTCCTCTAGATTAAGAGTTGAGGTGCTTTAATAAGCTCTCTTGGTTGAACACAAGTGTGTCTAGCATATGAATATGAACAATGTAAAGCAATGCAAGATATAAGGATGTAACACCCCAATTTTTAAAATCCTGAATTAATATTCAAATCCTTGATCTAAAGAGATTATATAGTTTATCAGCGGTAATTATTGAATTAGTTTGTATGTATTGGAGGGAATTTGAAGAAATATTGTTGCATAATTATGAATACAAGGATATGGATTTTAATTGTATGTATACATGAATGTAGTGTATATATATATGTGTATAATGGTATTTCATGGAAAGATACAATCAAATAATAATAAAAACAAATAAGTGGAAAATAAAATTTTATTTGTTTCTATTATAATGAGTGGTGGAGATGAGAACTTGGAATTTGAAGAGTGAAGTGGAGGGTAGAGATTTTATTGGAATTGGTAATGGGTGAGGTGGCAATTACATAGAATTTATGGAATATTTTATACTAATAAATAGCACCCTCTCTCTTCATTTCCTAAAAGAAAATTTCTTTATTTTTCCCCTTCTCTTCTCTGTTAGGATTTACAGAATCCTTCTTCCCCAAAATTGGAGTTTTCTCCTCAATCTCTCACCCTCAATCACTCACCCTCAATCACTCTCTCTCTCTCTCTCTCTCTCTCTCTCTCTCTCTCTCTCTCGCGGATCGGGGCGACCCGAAGGGTTGGCCGGCCAAGGGCGGCCGGCCATGGGCGCGGTGACCGGCCATGGGCCGCGGCCGGCCGGCGGAGCAAGGTGAGGGAGTTCCAAAATTTTTTCTTCTTCTTTATTTTCTTGCAAATTTGATGGTATATCCTTAGATCTCTCGGTATATTGATTGATCTCAAATGAAAATTTATAAATTTGTTGTGATTATGATATTAGATTATGAGAAAGAGGATGGAAACCCTTCGTCTATTTTGATATAATTTTTATATTTCCTTGACAAAAATAAAATAACTTCATGACCTAACTCATTTTATTCTGAATAGAGTAATCAAATAAGAGAACTATTAGTTATGATTCAATTTGGTGAAGGGATTAAAGACATTTGAAACTAACCCAAAATTTGGGGACACTAGAAATGTGTGCAAATCTGTCCAGTTTTATGATCTGTAAATTCAGAGGGAGTTCGCCTAGGTATTATGAGTAATAGGTATCATATTATATGTACTTAGAAAGATAATCAAGTCAGCTTTCTAACGGTTCTTACCGTATCCCTATTGAAGGTCTGTGTTGAAAGTTATCGTCAAAATACGGCTAGTTGGTCAACACTACTGTGTTGCAGAATTTTTACCCGATCAAGGAGTTTTTGATTATTTAGAATATTTTCTTAAATTAAACTTGTCATATAATATATCATTGGAAAGATAATTAAGTCTAGTTTCTAGCAAAATTTCTCATGTTTATTTAATTATCTGAAATAAAATTTATAATAAAAATATCAGTGATTGTTCGAAAGATAGAATCTTTGATGTATAGAAGTTCTCTTGTTATAGTTACCTTTTAATTAACTTACATGATACCCAGATGACTAAGAACCTATTGATACTTGTAGGAAGGAAAGAAAATAGATAAAGCAAATAAGTTATATATGGCAGTAGACTTCCATTCATTTCGCCAATTGACAAATAAGAGCGCAAAAGTCTTAATTGCCTTGTTGATCCATAAATTAACCACATGGTTTCGTTGTGACCCACTAGTGATGTTCTTTATACTTAATTAGGATATATGATGTGCCAATGAAAAACTCATTCCCTCTTTATAGGAATTAGGAAAAAAAAAACTTTGTAGCTTACTTAGCCTTGAAATCAATTTTCCCACATCACAATCATCAAAGATCATCTATTATCCTTTATCGTCTTGAAACTTCGTGAGTCTTTCTATGTAGTCTTGAGATTTATATATATATAAATCATGTGTGATAGTTGCACAAGTTGCTCTTAATTGAAAGCAGTTTCTTACTCGAGTATCAGAATGCTTGAAAGAATCTAGGTATTGAAATAAAGATCAGTAGTAAATTAGAATTTAATTTGTGAAATTGGATATTCAAAATATGATCCGTTCAAGGCGGATAGTTGAGATATATAATTGGAGCACTCCTTCCGATCTTTTAATCTAAATCACTAGTTGCAGTGAAATAAAATTATGGTTGTATAACACTTCTCTTTAAGTCTTTGACCTTACTTATATTAAATTATAAGCAGTTTGACACTCCTGACTTTGGATTGTCGTAATGGTTTAGTATCTGGCCATGTTTCAAGATTTAGTGCACGTATCCATCTACCAATATTTCTGATATAATATATCAAGTTTATAAATAAAGATGACTCCCTTTCTTTAGTATAGGATTCCTTATTTCAAACCTTATCACCTTTTCTCTTCTTGTGGGCTCCTCCGTGATAAGGAGAAATTTGAAAAGTTTGCTTCTTAGTGGCACGAACTTAAATTGATTATATGTACATGTAACAAACCTATGATGGATACTGTAAAGTGAGTCCTATAAACTATTCCTAACATGTCAGGTATCAAATCCTTGTATGACACTTGAACGATAGATATATAGAACTACGGTAGATTTAGATAGAATTAAGCTTTAACTAGAGAAGACAGCTAATTGGTATAACAACTGTGTAATTAAATTAGTATTTGAATATAATATAGCTAACGAAGTATGATGATGATTTTATAAGAACGATACTCATAAATTAATGTGTCAGTTAATAATCATAAAATTTTTAGTAAGATCGATAGTGGAATAGATTATCAATGAGTAGTGTGACACTAATCCGAAGTATATATATATGAGACACACAAGAATTGGATTAAGTAGTCGGTTACATCATTAAGGAGTATGGGCGTGGGTGTGTGTATAGTACTTGTGCATATACTCTTGTTTTACATCGTAGAACCATATATATAGTCGATACCTTATTAATGATTGCTTATTGATTGTTATGCTGGATGACTAGTGGACTATTATTATTTTCAAGACATGCTAAGACTCTAATTACGGATAAGTAGTGTAGTCAATTTCTTGCCCAAATATCCAATATGTGAATGAAGAATCATAACTAGTTAAAAGAACTAATCTTATAAAGAACGAGTATCGAGAATGTAACTGATGCGTCGTTAAATGAATGAGAAATGTAAGTAGTATGTATGTTTGAATGCGTGCATATATTTGTTAGTTACACGAACTTGACCATGTATGACACATCAATGACATGATTGGTGAATGAAAAAAGTATATCACAACACAACAGGCACCGTGTGTGTTACCTTTGAAAAACACCTAGAGGGGGGGTGAATAGGTGTAAGTGCTAATCTAAGAAACTTAATGCAAACTAAGTGCGCAAAATGCGGAAGCTAATGCAAATTATGCACAAACTAATACAATACAACAAGTGTAGCCGAATTCCTTACGAGGCTCTGGACTAACTCACCTTGATTCCCCTTTAAATGGGTTGAGGTGCTATGTGAAGCTCTTGTTGGATGAGTATAAGTTAGGCACACACACACAAGCAATCCAAGCAATATGAAATACACACAATCAAGCCAAGCATATAATAGATATGACAATAAGAAATGCAAGGCACAACACAAGCAATATATGATATGAATGAATCAATGCTCAACACAAGCAAGTATGATATGATGATGAGTATGATGCTTTGCACAATTATAAGAGAGAGAGTTAGAGAGACAATGGATCAATACGCAAACACTAAGATTGTTTCGAGGTTCGAGCACCTTGCTCTACATCCCCGCCTACACCACCGTGTAGGATTTCCACTATCTCAACTCCCACCGAGGGAACCTCTACCAAAGAGGATTTCTTACAACTCTAGGAGTACCAAACTCCTCTCTCAAACAACCACCTCACAACTGAGGCCCAACAACCAACAACAACAACAACCACCTCTACCGAAGAGGTTTACAACCAAACTCAATCACCTCTACCGAAGAGGGATCCAAACCAACAACCCAATACAACAATCTCCACCTCTACCAAAGAGGGAGCAACTCAAGAAATCAAGAGTTTACAACAAGTGGTATATTTCAACCACAAACCTCTTTCCTTTTTCTTTCTCCACAAAAACAAGATCCTAAATAGTTTAGGATAGAAGATATAGCTCAAGTGTGGATTCAAAGTGTTTTTGAAAACAAGCAACAAAGAAAAACTACTTGGGAAATCTCTTGTATATGATAGAAAATGAAATACCAAATCAAAATCCCAAAACCTAGTTTTCTTTGATTTTCCAAAAACCCAAAACAAATAAAGATGAGAAGTTTTAAAGCCCCAAAAACTCTTTTAAAACTCTTTTAAACACTTCAGAAAACTAGTATTTTTTCTCTTAGAAATCTTAGCTAAAATCCCCAAAGAGATGGGGTTTATATAGCCCCCAAACAAAACTAGCCGTTAGGCTGAGTTGGCAGTCTGACAGACTGCCGGTCGACCGGTCCGGTCGACCGCCAACGGTCAGAATTATGACCGTTGGGCAACTGCGGTCGACCGGCCCGGTCGACCGATAAAACCCGAGAGCAGAGCTCTCAACTCGGTCGACCGTCCCGGTCGACCGTGTCTGTGCCTAACAGACGTGCACGTCTGTGCACGTCGGTCGACCGCAACGGTCGACCGGCCCTTGGTGCGGTCGACCGTCACGGTCGACCGACCAGCCTGTCAGCACAAAATAAGGTCAGAAAATTTTGGAAAAATATTTTATAAAAACCTTTTATCATTTCTGAAAATTCCATAAAACTTGTTTTATCATTTTATGTTGAAACATAAACATGTGATAAAAATTTCAAGACAATATATCAACATATCAATTTATTTTTGAGTCTTGCAAATTTTATCAAAAACAAAACCTTGTATTTTGTCAAACTTGATTTTTAAGAACATGAATAGGGATATCAAAATAAGTTTGTTTAGCAAGTTTGAAGCATGTATGTATATCTAGAACATATCTAATATACATAGGTATAAAGTAAACTTGTTTTGATCTATTATTCATGAAAACCAAAAACCAAATCATGAAACGTGTGTGTTTTGTGCACTTGAGCATATCAACTAAACTAAGCTTTACAAATATGGATCTAAAATACAAACTCTAAACTAGATACCTAAGTCTTCTTGTCGATCTTCTATCTTCAAGTAGACTCGGTCCAAACTCCGTGATTCTCCAAGTGCAAAGGTATGATCTTTAAGCTTTGGCACCGGAATCATCATGAATAGCTTCTAATCATCTTGTTGAAGCTAATCACCAACTAATATCCTGTTAATGATCTGAAACTTAGAAACACAAGAATATTAGTAAACATAACTACATGAGTGTTGATCATCATCAAAACTAGAGTGGAAGGCCATTGGGCCAACAATCTCCCCCTTTTTGATGATGACAAAACTCATGGAGTTATATATGCATGGATTAAAGATAAGCTTCAAGGAAGCTCCCCCTTAACTCATGCATAGGGATAAACAATAAATATATGCAATGAATGTTAAACATGAAACATGCATATGCATAAACAATAAATGGTTCTAGATATCAAATGGAATATTCAAAACAAAATAAGCTCTAGATACCAATTACAAAGCAAACTCTATAAATCAATTAAACTTAATATTCTTGAGATTAAAACATAATATATGCATAAACATAAGCATGCATATAAAACACAAATACTTCTCCCCCTTTTTGTCAATCATCAACAAAGGGGTAAACAATCAAAACCATAGATAAAATGAGGGGTAAAAATCTTTCTCCCCCTTTTTGTCAATCAAAACAATGCAAACAATGTTCTCCCCTTTTTGTCTAAAACAAAAACAAAATCAATAAGGGGTGACTACAAACATGATATCAATTAAAAAATATGTCAATGAAGCATCTTGATACCAATAAATAAGGATCAATATATGTTATATGCTATATACATTCATGAAGAGGAAGACGCTAAATTAGCTTCCCTACACATATGCATTACATGAAGAAAGGATGACAAGCCCCAATTCACATAACACATATTATGTAATGCATAAGAGGAGATGTGAAGCTCCCCCTACACACGTATATCATATAAAGAAGAGTTGTCAAGCTCCTCAATTTATAATATACTCAACATGAATCTATATGAAGAGATGTTAAGCTCTCCTTGCATATAAGCAATACAAATCAAAACTTTGAATATTTTCTTTAAACAAAATTTTGGAAATACCAATTGTGATTAAACATAAGTCTTGAATTCTTAAACATGAATCTTGAAACCAAAATAAATTTTGAATTTCTTAAATATGATACCAATTGTAATATTTTACCAATTGAAAAGATTTTACATAGAAACATTGATACCAATTGTAAGAATTGTTCATTTAAAACATATAAACAAATTTGATGTTGATATCATATGTTTAAAATAACAACTTTTAATCATAAAGTGTGGGAGTACAAATACCAATTGAAATACAAAATCAAATTTTCTCCCCCTTTATGAAATACAAACTAAAGTCATGCATAGTCTTGATAACAATTTAAAAGTAATCAATTTAAACAAAATTGAAACTCAAGCACTAGCATAAACACAAACATATATATGTATGAGAAATAGATACCAATAGAAATTGATATACTTGGAATTTAAAGCATACATACATACAAAACATATATGAGTATACAAGAAGATCAAAATGATACCAATTGAAAGAGTTCAATGATACCAATTGACATAACAATAAGTTCAAGTGTATACATCATATTCTCTACCACCCAATCATAATTCAAGTTTTAAAGATTTTCAATTTAGGGCATACATGAACATGATCTCCCATCCTACCGCCCTTGGAAGGTAGGGGTTTTCAAAGATAGATTTGAAAATGTAGTTTTGTTTGAAAATCACTACCAAAATGAAGAACACCGCAACTTAGTTAAATGGAAAACTTGTTAACTAGCACGAAATCCTTCAAGCAAGGAATAAAACAAAATTGAAATTCACATGATAATCATCACTCTAACCAATAAAGCATAACTCATGAGAAACAAAACATGAGCAATAGATATGAGTGTACAAATAATATGTGAAGATCATAATCATGAAAAATATTTCATTAAGATCAATTATTCCTTAAAACATAATTCCATCAAAAACATGAAAAATCATATAAAACTCCTTATTTAATCTTCAAGGAATATGTATGTCTAATACAAGCTAAAATATACATACATATCTAAAACTCAACGAGTCCACTAAATGAATATTCATGAAGGCACGTGGCTCAAAAAGATGTATATGTATAAGATTAGTTTGAACTAGATGGACATATACATGAAGTTAAACATAAATACATGAAACATGAAAAACTAAATTTTCATCACAACAAATTTCATTTCAAGGTATATGTATGAATTGTCAAACATGAAGTATACATACATATCCCTAAACACAATTGAGTCCAAATATAGATTTGCATGAAAGGCAAATGACTCAAGGGGTATACATGTATATCTTAAAGTTTGGCAATACAAACATATACATGAAGTGAAACACACAATCATAAAACAAATCCAAAAATGGAATACAAGTTTGAAATGTATGAATCATCAAAACTAGACTATACTAGCACATCTAATGGGTTCAAATAAGCAATCAAGCTCAACATATATAGATTTATTTGTAGCCCACTCTATGTACAAGTATATAACTAGTCTTAATGAAAACAAACATCTAAACATATATTCAAAACATGAAGCATCAAAACAAATATAAAAGTCATCATGATAAAACTAAAACATGATTACTATATAAATTCACATGTATTAGATTCATGATGTACATTATAGCTTAAACAAAAGTGAGAACACTAAATATGGGTTCATATAAGCATATGTGTCTCAAATACTATACATGTATGTCAAGGATCTAATAAACATGGAATGAACATACTAATCCATAGACATCAAAAACATGCTATAAACATTAAAACATGGAAAGCATGTAAACAATAAATGAGAGTAAAGGATTGTTACCAAAACCGAAGAAGTAACTCTCCTTGTCTCCAAAACATGGTGGTCATCTCCACCAAATCTTCCCTTGAAAGTGATGCATCCAATTTGATTTTCATGAAGTCCGGAACGCATCCACTCCAAGGTGTCATCACTCTCACGTCATGTGAGAGCCCACACCTACATCAAAAATAGGAGGGGTGGTCTTTGGTACCCACATCTTGTTGGGTCCATGGGGGTTAGTCCCTTCTCTAACCCAAACAAATTTCTTTGCTAAATTAGTAGTATGTAATCTATCAAAACAAAATTTAGCAAGGTGGCCCTTACGTCCACAATGTGTACATGTGTACACATGAGCATACATGTGATGGGTGTGTCCGTGAGGAGCATGTGTATGCCGTGAAGGGTGTGCATGCATAAAGGATGGAACTTGTTTCTTTCGAACCAAGGTTTCCAACCGATTGTGGTTCAAGGCACATTGGCTCATAGTGGAGCCCAAACAATCAACCTTCTTCTTAAGCAAACAAATATCATCATTAATCTTAGAAGAAGAAGTGTGGCATGCAATAGGTGAAGTGTGTGATACTACCCTAGCATGGCAAACATGTGCATCAATCTTATTTTGCAAAATAATGTTTTTCTTTAAACACACATCTAAATCATTTGAAATAGAAATAATTTATTTTTCAAATCAACATTCTCTTTTAAAACAAAATCAATTTTGAAGACAAGTTTTCATTTTTCTTCAAAAGAACATGGCAATCATTTTATTTTTCAAAAACTCATTTTCTTTAAGTGCAAGACCAAGTTGAGATTTTAATGAATCCCTTTCATTAGCAATCTCCTCTTTCTCTTGCAAAACAACATCAAGTCTAGATTGTAAACACTTATTTTCTTTTTCAATTCCTAGAATTTTCTTTTTCAAAATCTTATATTTTTCTATAAGTTTTTCACAAACAATTGAAAGTTCTTCATTTATAGCATGGACATCAATATGATCATTTGAAGAACTAGAACAATCATCACTATCATAGTGGGGTTCCGAATGTACCTCAAGGGAGTCATTCCCTTGGACCATGAAGCATTGAGAATCGGATTCTCCACTAAATTCCTCCGGTTGATTTGGCACTTGAAGCTTGGAGGTGGTGGTTGTTGTCAATTTGTTCCACACTGCAAAGGCGGAATCAAAGTTAGAAACACATAAGAGATAATCTTTAGGAAGAGTGCTTCTAATGGCCTCTAGGGCTTGTGCATTGGCCCCTATATGATTACCATCACCAAGATAACATCTCTTGGTGGCGGCAAGGAAGACATGCAAACCTAGGGTCTTTAGGTACATGGACATCCTATACTTCCAAACATCAATTTGGAAGGGTCAAAGCTAGGAGGGGTCATGAAGTCCATGGTAAACTATGAATGTGCAAACAAACAAATGCAAATGAGATTAGCAAGCAAATGGATCACTCCTAGGATGTTAAGCCTAAGTATCAGGAGCACTAGCTCTGATACCAATTGAAAAACACCTAGAGGGGGGGTGAATAGGTGTAAGTGCTAATCTAAGAAACTTAATGCAAACTAAGTGCGCTAAATGTAGAAGCTAATGCAAATTATGCACAAACTAATACAATACAACAAGTGTAGCCGAATTCCCCTTGCGAGGCTCTGGACTAACTCCCCTTGATTCCCCTTTAAATGGGTTGAGGTGCTATGTGAAGCTCTTGTTGGATGAGTATAAGTTAGGCACACACACACAAGCAATCCAAGCAATATGAAATACACACAATCAAGCCAAGCATATAATAGATATGACAATAAGAAATGCAAGGCACAACACAAGCAATATATGATATGAATGAATCAATGCTAAACACAAGCAAGTATGATATGATGATGAGTATGATGCTTTGCACAATTATAAGAGAGAGAGTTAGAGAGACAATGGATCAATACGCAAACACCAAGATTTGTTTCGAGGTTCGAGCACCTTGCTCTACATCCCCGCCTACACCACCGTGTAGGATTTCCACTATCTCAACTCCCACCGAGGGAACCTCTACCAAAGAGGATTTCTTACAACTCTAGGAGTACCAAACTCCTCTCTCAAACAACCACCTCACAACCGAGGCCCAACAACTAACAACAACAACAACCACCTCTACCGAAGAGGTTTACAACCAAACTCAATCACCTCTACCGAAGAGGGATCCAAACCAACAACCCAATACAACAATCTCCACCTCTACCAAAGAGGGAGCAACTCAAGAAATCAAGGGTTTACAACAAGTGGTATATTTCAACCACAAACCTCTTTCCTTTTTCTTTCTCCACAAAAACAAGATCCTAAATAGTTTAGGATAGAAGATATAGCTCAAGTGTGGATTCAAAGTGTTTTTGGAAACAAGCAACAAAGAAAAACTACTTGGGAAATCTCTTGTATATGATAGAAAATGAAATACCAAATCAAAATCCCAAAACCTAGTTTTCTTTGATTTTCCAAAAACCCAAAACAAATAAAGATGAGAAGTTTTAAAGCCCCAAAAACTCTTTTAAAACTCTTTTAAACACTTCAGAAAACTAGTATTTTTTCTCTTAGAAATCTTAGCTAAAATCCCCAAAGAGATGGGGTTTATATAGCCCCCAAACAAAACTAGCCGTTAGGCTGAGTTGGCAGTCTGACAGACTGCCGGTCGACCGGTCCGGTCGACCGCCAACGGTCAGAATTATGACCGTTGGGCAACTGCGGTCGACCGGCCCGGTCGACCGATAAAACCCGAGAGCAGAGCTCTCAACTCGGTCGACTGTCCCGGTCGACCGTGTCTGTGCCTAACAGACGTGCACGTCTGTGCACGTCGGTCGACCGCAACGGTCGACCGGCCCTTGGTGCGGTCGACCGTCACGGTCGACCGACCAGCCTGTCAGCACAAAACAAGGTCAGAAAATTTTGGAAAAATATTTTATAAAAACC
Organism: Agave tequilana; assembly: GCA_038442645.1. Classification (NCBI taxonomy): domain Eukaryota; kingdom Viridiplantae; phylum Streptophyta; class Magnoliopsida; order Asparagales; family Asparagaceae; genus Agave; species Agave tequilana. The sequence goes on along the minus strand of JAVJIF010033338.1, from coordinate 185,475 downwards.
TTTTATCATTTCTGAAAATTTCATAAAACTTGTTTTATCATTTTATGTTGAAACATAAACATGTGATAAAAATTTCAAGACAATATATCAACATATCAATTTATTTTTGAGTCTTGTAAATTTTATCAAAAACAAAACCTTGTATTTTGTCAAACTTGATTTTTCAAGAACATGAATAGGGATATCAAAATAAGTTTGTTTAGCAAGTTTGAAGCATGTATGTATATCTAGAACATATCTAATATACATAGGTATAAAGTAAACTTGTTTTGATCTATTATTCATGAAAACCAAAAACCAAATCATGAAACGTGTGTGTTTTGTGCACTTGAGCATATCAACTAAACTAAGCTTTACAAATATGGATCTAAAACACAAACTCTAAACTAGATACCTAAGTCTTCTTGTCGATCTTCTATCTTCAAGTAGACTCGGTCCAAACTCCGTGATTCTCCAAGTGCAAAGGTATGATCTTTAAGCTTTGGCACCGGAATCATCATGAATAGCTTCTAATCATCTTGTTGAAGCTAATCACCAACTAATATTCTGTTAATGATCTGAAACTTAGAAACACAAGAATATTAGTAAACATAACTACATGAGTGTTGATCATTATCAAAACTAGAGTGGAAGGCCATTGGGCCAACAACCTTGATAGCTGATGTGTATGTAATGTGTATGTGTCATGTTATTCTTATGCATGCGAAGGTAGGGGCCGGCGGGAGCCGGTGGGAGGGGGAAGACGGTGTTGATACTTGTGTGTGTGTGTGTGTGTGTGTGTGTGTGTGTGTGTATATATATATATATATATATATATATATATATATAATGAAGGGGCCAGCAGGAGCTGGTAGGTGTGAAGACGGGGTATGATATTGTGCGTGTTAAACGAAGGAAGGGGCCAGGGGGAGCTGGTAGGTGTGAAGACGGGGTATGATATTGTGTGTGTTAAACGAAGGAAGGGACCAGCGGGAGCTGGTAGGTGTGAAGACGGGGTATGATATTGTGTGTGTTAAACGAAGGAAGGGGCCAGCGGGAGCTGGTAGGTGTGAAGACGGGGTATGAGATGGGTCGTGTGTCATGAAATAAGATGTGCTTATTCAAATTGAATAGTGTTGTATGCTTATCCTTTATGCATGACTGTGAAACTATGCTTTATTATAAGGGATAATGAAATATTATATGATAGGTGAAAGTGCAAGGGTTAATCCATGCAGTACTTGAATGGTGATATAATATACAACATATAAGTATATTTTATAATATATGTACTATCTGGGTTAACTTATTGTGATTGATGTACCATCGTGTATAGTGTATATATTATGTATACATGAAATGAATCTAGTAATAAAGTAAGTCACTAAAGTAAAGTATTCGATACAACTCATAATCTTGTAAATCACAGTGCAGAGATTTAAGTTGTAAAGTCATTGGTCGAAGGAGTCAAGTCATTTTGGCAAACTATATTGATAGTCGGGTCGACTGTTTAGGTTGGTATAATTATTTCTTTCTTTATTTCATTTTCGCCTCGCCATTTGAAAAAAAACATGCTTCCTTTTATTTTGACATGTATATCATATTCTTAATTTTTACTCTCCTCACTGAGCTGTTGAGCTCACCCCCCCCACAGATTATTATTTTTCAGGTTATGATAAGGCGAAGGCTCAATTTAAGGTTTCAAGCGCTTCGTTGGAAATTCTGTTATATAGAGCAATTTTGGAGTTGTAATTGTATTTGTAAAACTTCATATTGTATATGTTTACATTCTTATTGATGCTATTTATAGTATAAGTTAGATGGCTAAAATCTTGATGAGTTGGAGTTATAAATAATTTAGTGTTATATTGTGGATGCCAAGAAGGATGCTCTGGATGTCGAGAGGAGTACTCTCGAACATATGATTCTTTTGTTTCATATAAGTACGCGATGTCAAGCCGAAATTGTTATTGGAGAATAAGTAGGCGGATGTTGGCCGAAATTATTGTGGATCGAATTGTATATTTGGGCATATCAATATTTACAAAAGAAATGCTGCAAATTTTTTTTTTAAAGATTGGGAGATGATTATGATAATCTATCAGTTTAAAAGAATATTTATGTTAATTGAGGATCTATAAAAACTGGGACCGTTACAAGAGAGATAGAGTTGAGAGATAGTAGATCAAACGCAAACACCAAGATCTGTTTCGAGGTTCGAGCCACTGCTCTACGTCCCCGCCTTCACACAAAAGGATTTTCACTATGTCCACCAGGACCTTCCACAAAGGGACTTCTACCGAGGAATTACAACTCTACACCGGGAGTACACAACTCCTCTCTCTAACACAAACCTCTATACAAGAGGTGGGCACCTAGCCAAACACAAAGCAAAGAAAAATACACTTGGTGATCACAAAGATCACAAGCAATCTCTCTTGGTGATCTTAAAAAATCACAAACAATTTTCTCATAATACAAAGATCCTAAAGATAGATTTGAGATGATATCTCAAGTATGTGAGAAAATAAAGTATTTGAAAATAAAACAACAAAGAAAATACTTGGGAAAAATTTCTTGATGGATATATAATATGAAGAACAAAATAGAATTCCTAAAGACTTAATTTTCTTTGATTTTCCAAAAGTTTGAAAACAAATAAAGATAGAGAATTTTGATACAAAAACTCTTTTGAAAACTTTGTTAAAAACACTAGAGAAGGCGGGAAAAATTGTTCTCAAATTTTTTTTTTAAAACTGGTCAAAGGAACTCATATTTATAGGGGCCAAAATATAGCCATTGGGGTCTAAGTTAGGTCAAAACTGACATGTCGGTCGACCGCCCAGTCGACCAGCCAAATCTGACCGTTGGGGCTGTCGGTTGACCGGCCGGTCGACCGCCCCAAGGCAATTTCCCTGTCAGTCGACTGCCCGGTCGACTGAGGTCAGAACCAGAGAGCTGGTCTCTCTGGTCGATCGACCGAGGCCATTTCCAGAGAGCAGACTCTCTGGAACGGTCGATCGCCCGGTCGACCGCTAAAGCTTGTGCATTTTTGTGTATGTCGGTCGATCGGTCAGTCGATCGATCCAGACTTCGGTTGACTGATCGGTTGACCATTAGCAAGCTCTCAGCCAGAGTTTATAGGGTTTGAAAACTTGGTCTTTTAATGCCTATAAAATCCTATAAAATCACATAAAATCCACAAAAATAAGTTCTTATAAATATTTGAAGAAAAAATATGTGTGACTAAAATTTAACATATATTTCAAACAATTTGAACTATTTTTGTGATATGAAAAATTAGCTTTAAACTAAAAACGGTATTTTTCAAAACATGGATTTTGAAATGAAAATCCGTTTTCTTCAAAACTTGTATAAATACAAAAACATGATATAAAAATACTTTTGAAGCATATTGTGTATGGATAAAATTCAATATACATATAAAATGTATATCTATATTTTTGACATTAAATCCAAAACTAAGTTTTGTTAAAAACAAAACTTGAAACCATGAACTAGATATACATCAAAGTAAGTTTCTAAACATTATGAACGAAACAATGTATATGGATGAATCCACTATACATATAAACCTTGTAAACTAGTTTAGATGAAATCTATTCATGAAAACAAAAGATATGTTCTAGAAATTTCAAAACGGTTAAACCGAAACCAAAAACTATTTATCTTGTATGTATACTTGAGCATATCAAGACTATCTTTACATAAGATTTAAAAACAAAACTAAGCTAAATAAACTAAAGTCTTCTTGTAGAACTCCTTCTCCAAGTTGACTCAATCCAAACACGATTCAAATGATCTTGACCCAACCAAGTGCTAGATGCGATCTTGACGTACGAGCTCCTGAATCAACATGTGTTAGCTCTAAAACTGCCTTTGAATCCTTTGTTGTGGCTAATCACTTACGAAAGATCTTGAACAATATCTGAAACTTATTAAACACAAGATCATTAGTAAATTGACCTTCATAAGTTAGTCATCATCAAAACTAAGGTGAAAGGCCTCTGGGCCAACAATCTACCCCTTTTTGATGATGATAAAACTTATAAGGTTATATATGCATAGATTAAGAATAAGCTTCATGGAAGCTCCTCCTTAACTTATGCATAATCAATAAACATATAAAGATATACAATGTAGCTCAAGATACCAAATAAAAACAATAAAAACAAGATATATATATATATATAAATATATATATATATATATATATATATATATATATATATATATATATATATATATATATTTATGCATAAACACTTAATGAAACACGCATATATAAACCTAAATCTTTCTTACCCTTATTGTCACTCGTCAACAAAAGGGTGAAGATAATCAAACAATACCAATAAAACATATTTTGAAACAAAATTTTGATACCAATAATAAACAATCAATTGAAAAAAATCAATTGAAAGTAAAATAATTTTTTACTAATTGAAGATTAAACAATCTTTTTACCAATTGATACCAATAGAAAGGTATGATACCAATTGAAAGTAAAAATCAAATTTTTGGGTAAACACTAAAACCATTATGCAATATAGATACCAAATTGAGAATAATATTAATTTAAGATTATTGATATCAATATTGAAAGTGTTAGCATATACCAAAATGAAGTATTTTTCATCAAAAAAGTGAGAGTAAATTACCAATTGAAAATAAAATCGATTGAAAGATAAAATAAGAATTTTTCTCCCCCTTTATGAAATACCAATAAAAATAATGCATAAGCTTGTATATGATACCAAGTGAAAAATAATTTACATTAAGGACTAAATCAAGCTTAGTAAGAAATAATTTGTGCTAAAAATATATGGCATATATGTTTAAAGCACAAGAAAAATATTTGTATGTATTAGAGCAAAATAATTTAGATATGCTCCATACAAAAAACAATGGGTATACAAAATAAATTTTCATTTAAAAATTATGTATATCTTATAACTGAAGTACATTTTGATATCAATTATAAGTGAAACATGAATTACATTTTGATTTAAAAAAATACCAATTGAAATTAATACATAAGCTTGTAGATATACCAATAAATATTTAGAATTAAATCAAGATTAGCATAAACCTTCTGTGCTTTAAAAATGTATAAAGATATTGTAAAGTAAGCACAATAAAAATCATATATATATATATATAATATATATATATATATATATATATATATATATATATGTATGAAAATATCACTTGAAATTTGGTGCATAAATATATAGGAAAACAAAATATGAGTATACAAAAAGAATTTTATTGAAATCATGTATATCTTATACCTACGACCCTATTCATGCACATGATAAAAGATAGTCATTAAGGCATACAAGGCATGATCGCCCAACCATCCGCCCTTTGATTGGTAGGGGTTTTCAAAAATATGATTTGAAAATATTTTAACATATTTGAAAACTCTACCAAATTGAAGAAGAATAAAACTAGTTTTATGATTATTTTGAAAACTAGTACGAAGTCCTTCAAGTAACGAATAAAACATAAATGTATCTATGAAATATGGAAAGTACATGAGAATCACACTCAAAAAGCAATAAAGCATATATATTCTCATGAAAAATCATGAGTAAAAAAAATATAGAGTGTATAAAAAATTATGTAATTAACAAAATCATAAAAATAAGGCATTAAAGCTTAGTTGAAATTTCTTTTATTAAAAAAAGAAATCATCAAAACACAAGAAATTTTATTTTTACCAAAAACAAAACAAGCTTCGAGGTATATGTATGTTTTATCGAAACTAAAAGTATACATACATATCCTAAACATAAACGAGTCCATAAAAGAATGTTGCATAAGTGACTCTAGGATTGACATGTATATCTATTAGTTTTAGACAAAATTAATATATACATGAAGCTAAAAATATTTTTATGAAAATATGTATAAAAATAGGGAATACAAGTTAAAATGTAAGAATCATCAAAATAAGGTCATACAAGCACATCTAATAGGTACAAATGAGTAATAAAGTACAAATACATAATAATCAAATGTGGCTCACTAGTTGTACAAGTATAAACACAAGTTTTAATAAAAATTACATCTAAACATGTAATCAACACATGAAGCACAAAAAACATAAACAAACATGATCATTAGGATAAATGCACGGGCTATTAGAACTAAGATATACACAATAGTTAAACTCTAGAGAGAACACAAAAATATGAATCCATATAAACATGGGTGTATCTCAAAGACTATCTATATATATCACATGTCTAATAACATTGTATTTAACATAATGAGCATGAAAGCCAATAATGCTAAAATATTAATATTAATGCATAAACAAAATAAAGAGTTAGAGATAGTTACCAAAACCAATAGAACTAGTCTCCAGTTCTCCAAACCATGGTGTTTCTCCTACCAAACATCCCTTGAAAGTGATGCATCCATAGATATGATTTTTAGGCTCGGACCGCATCCACCATCAAAGCACCGATACCCTCACGTCAAGTGAGAGCCCACACCTACATCAAATAAAGTAGAGGTGGCTTTTGGTACCCATACCTTTTTGGGTCCAAGAGGATTACACCTTTCCTAACCCAAACAAACTTATTTGTAAAATTTAAATTGTTAATCCTATCATAACAAAATTTTACAAGGTGGCCCGTATGTCCACAATGCGTATAAGTATATACATGATCATACATAAAATTATGTGTGTGAGCATGATGAACATGTGTATGCCGTGAAGGGTGTGCATGATTATGTGGTGCATGTTTCTTGCGAAACATGGATTCCAACCGTGTGTGGTTCATGGCACAATGCTCAAAGTGGAGCCCAAACAATCTACACTCTTCTTTAAAATACAAATATCATTTTCAATGATTGAAGAAGAAGCGGAGCATGCAACATGTTTATCAATAGAAGATGAATCCATAGTAGCATGACAAACATGGGAATCAAAATCATTTTTCAAAGAAATATTTTTCTTTGAAACTAAATCTAGTTCTTTTGAAATTAAAACAATTTTGTTTTTCAAATAATCATTTTATTTTAAAATAAAATCAAGTTTTGAAGACAAAATCTCATTTTTTTTCAAAACATGATCAAAATTATTTTTATTCTTTAAAAACTCATTTTCTTTTAAAACAAAGTCAAATTGGGTTTTTAATGATTTTCTTTCATTTGAAACCTCAACCCTCTCTTGCAAAATCATGTTTAGTTTAGAAAACAAATTTTTATTTTTTCTTTTAATTTAAAACTTTTCTTTTTCAACACTTTATATTTATTTAGCAAGTTTTCACAAAATTATGAAAGTTCTTCATTTAAAGCATGGGCATCCATAGCATTATCATCACACTAACACTATCATCTAGTTGAGTGTCCGATTTTACCTCAAGGGAGTCAATCCCTTGGACCATGAAGCAAGCTTGGTCGGACTTATTTTCACTAGATTCTTTCTCCAAAACATGTGCCGTTTGTACATTAGGAGAAGTCAATTTGTTCCACACTGCAAAAGCGAAATCACAATGAGAAATAATAGAAAGATCATCTTTGTTTAGTGTGTGCCTAAGTGCCTCTAAGGCTTGTGTATTAGCCTCAATGTACTTGTCATTATCAAGATAGAATTTCTTAGTAGTGGCAAGATAAACATGCAATCGTAGAGCTTTTAGGTATGCACTCATCTTAAACTTTCACATGTCGATGTTGGAAATATCATACATGGGAGGCGCAAGAAATCCGTCAGTGTATTAAAACTCTATATGTGTAAAGCAAATTAGATTAGCAATCCAAGGATCTCACTCCTAGGTGGTTAAATCGAATATCATGAGCGTAGGCTTTGATACCAATTGAAATACACTTAGAGGGAGGATGAATATGTATACTTGCAAATTTAAGACAAATGATGCGGAATTTAAAACTTAATTGCAAATACATTATGTATAACCAAGAGTGAGCCCAAATTTTTCATGAAGGGCTTTGGAACTACTCCTCTAAATTCCTCTAGATTAAGAGTTAATGTGCTTTGATAAGCTCTCTTGGTTGAACACAAGTGTGGGTACACACAAACAATATCTAGCATATGAATATGAATAATGTAAAGCAATGCAAGATAAGAGAGATAGAGTTGAGAGATAGTGGATTAAATGCAAACACCAAGATATGTTTCGAGGTTCGAGCCACTGCTCTATGTCCCTGCCCTCACACAGAAGGATTTCTACTACATCCACACAGGACCTTCCACAAAGGGACCTCCACTGAGGAATTACAACTCTACAACAGAAGTACACAACTCCTCTTTCTAACACAAACCTCTACATATGATGTGGGCACCTAGCCAAGCACAAAGTAAAGAAAAATACACTTGGTGATCACAAAGATCACAAATAATTTTTCTTGGTGATCTTGAAAGATCACAAACAATTTTCTCACAATACAAAGACCCTAAAGATGGATTTGAGATGATAGCTCAAGTATGTGAGAAAACAAAGTATTTGGAAATAAAATAACAAAGAAAATACTTGAGAAAAACTTCTTGATGGATATATAATATGAAGAACAAAATAGAACTCCCAAAGACTTAGTTTTCTTTGATTTTCTAAAACTTTGAAAACAAATAAGGATGGAGATTTTGGCACAAAAACTCTTTTGAAAACTTTATTAAAAACACTGGAGAAGGTGGGAAAAATTGTAAACTAAAATCTTTTTTAAAACTGGACAAAGTAACCCATATTTATAGGGGATCCAATATATAGCGGTTGGGGTCCAGGTCAGGTCAAAACTGACCTGTCCGTCAACCGTTGCAAGGCAATTTGCCTATCGGTCGATCGCCCAGTCGTCCGAGGCCAGAACCAGAGAGCTAGTCTCTCTAGTTGGTTGACCGGTCGGTCTACCGGGGCTATTTTTAGAGAGCAGACTCTCTGGAACAGCCGACTGCCCGGTCAACCGCTAATGCCTGTGCACCTCTGTGCACGCCGGTCGACCGGTCGGTCGACCATTAGCAGCCCTTAGCCAAGGTTTATAGGGTTTGAAAACTTGATTTTTAATACCTATAAAATCCCATAAAAGTACATAAAATCCACAAAAATAAGTTCTAATAAATATTTGAAGAACAAATATGTGTGACTAAAATTCAACACATATTTCAAACAATTTGAACTATTTTTGTGATATAAAAATTTAGCTTTAAACTAAAAATGGTATTTTTCAAAACTTGGATTTTGAAATGAAAATTCGTTTTCTCCAAAACTTGTATAAATACAAAAACATGATATAGAAACACTTTTGAAGAATATTGTGTATGGATAAAATTCAATATAAATATAAAAGATATATCTGTGTTTTTGACATTAAATTCAAAACTAAGTTTTGGTAAAAACAAAACTTGAAACCATGAATTAGATATACATTAAAGTAAGTTTCTAAACATTATGAACCAAACAATGTATATAGATGAATCCACTATATATATATATATAAACCATGTAAACTACTTTAGATGAAATTTATTCATGAAAACAAAAGATATGTTCTTGAAATTTCAAAAAGGTTAAACCGAAATAAAAAACTATTTATCTTGTGAGTGTGTGTATACTTGAGCATATCCAGACTAACTATCTTTACATAAGATCTAAAAATAACATTAAGCTTAACAAACTGAAGTCTTCTTGTAGAACTCCTTCTCCAAGTCGACTTAATCTAAACACGATCCAAATGAGATTGACTCCAACCGAGTGCTAGATGCGATCTTGATGCACGAGCTTTTGAATCAACATGTGTTAGCTTCAAAACTGGCTTTGAATCCTTTAAAGAAGCTAATCACCTACTACTAAGATCTTGATCAATATCTGAAACTTATTAAACACAAGATCATTAGTAAACTAACCTTTATAAGTTAGTCATCATCAAAACTAAGGTGAAAGACCTCTGGGCCAACAATATTTTCTTGATTGTAGGAAGATGGTGGATTTAGTCAAGAAGCCATTACAGCTACACTATGACAATAAGAGTTATAGAGCTCTACTACAATAGTGACAAGAGTTCAGCAAAGTCGAAGCATATTGACATAAAATTTCTTGTCATCAATGATAAAGTTCGGAATCATATTGTGTCGTTGATAGTGTTAGTTCTATTTTTAACATTACAGATCCACTCATTAAAGGACCTTCACCTAAAACTTTCTTAGAGTATATTGCTCATATGGAGATGGCTAGTAATGATGATATCCAGGTTTAGTAGGAGTGGATAATTTCATGTAACAGACATTATTTCTAAGTGCACTTTATGTATATTTGTTGATTCCGATAATAAAGTGATAAATGTTTTCTTTAAATTTCTTTTGAATTTAATTTGCACATTTGAGTTTGTTAGTAGTTAGACTTGCTGGAGTCATAAAGTTAGACTCGTTAGAGTCAAAAAAGTGAAAACCAGTTGGAATTGTATCTTATTTGATTAGAAGATATTTCCATTTCACACGTTCACATTTGATCTATGTCGTTAAGAGTTCTGAACTTGTGATGTGGAAGGTTCTACCTCGATTATATAGAAGATAACGACCGCCATGTTCGGTAGTAGGACACTTAATGGATCATATTGTTTTGAAACATGGTTTGTTGGCAGTTAAAGTTTTAATGTCATAAAATTATGCATAATATCTATTCAGTACGACTTGCTTGGACCAAGTGGGAGATTGTTAGACTTATTATATTTTAAAGTCTAATTTAATTTGGGCCTAATCAAGTCAATTGGATATTTGCACCCACCCACTTTAACCTATGTTGTTTGACACAATAAAGAATTGATCAAGCATAAATAGTTTGGGTCTAGGCACGTTTTCAATTACACTTAGCCATGAGTATATTAAAATTAAAATGCGAGTCTCATCTATACGTGTGGAACTCGTGTTATCAGTCAAGGGCCTAGATCTATGATGAGTTGAATTAGGATTCCTTGATGCTATATATATCATAGGTAGAGTTTTCTCTCCACCACAATGACCTAATTTCTCTCTAGGAGGCCTCTCATCTCCTTTAAGGATCAAGAAGAGAATTTGTTAGCTGGAGAGAAGAATCCTCGCCCTCAACTCTGGCATCCTCCAGATCGTGTAATCTTTGGCATCCCTTCGTGATGGAATCAGGTATGCCTAAAACTCTCCTTCTCTTTGATCTTAATAAAGAGACTATTGCATGTATGAGGTCTTGTATGGAATAAAAAATTAGATCTAACATTAAGAACATAATGTATTGATTGCACTTCATTTACACAATATGGTTATAGTGCAAGTATGTCTTGATGATATTATCTTTACTTATACTAATTGATATAATAATAGAACTTGTTCTTGGTATATGCAAAATATATTTATTCATGATGAGTTTTGTAAGAAAAGTTTTCTTTCTCAAAATTTCAAACTCAATTAGTCAAAAGCGAGATACTTATTACTTTGGAGAAGTATGCTGAAGACTTGTATAATTTTAAATTAGACAATACTTGAACTATTGAAACTTCTATAAGCATCTACGCAAAGCATGGAAAATGAATTAAAATTGTAGATGTCAAACTTTATCAATATATAATTAGTAATAATTTGTGAGACAATGTGAATGTTCTAAATTAGCTTTATCTCATATTGCATGCTCACACAAAATAATTAATGTTTGACATATATTGTTTCAAATACAATACATTTGTGATTACTAAGAATCAATAACAACTTATGCAATTGAAAAAAAACCTTTACCAATGAATTTTTTGTCACATTTAAGGGTAATTGGTACATACTCAATAATTTCTTGGATGTGATTACAAGATTTAATTAAAATTCATGTTATATTTGGCATCATATTTTATATAAACTTTCATGATTTTTATTATGACATCATTTCTTATTTTCCATATTGATTTATTACTAAATACTTTTAAAATGCATGCTTTTTATATTGACATATGATCTTGTTTCATGATGAACTTATTTAATTTTTTGTATATTGATGGTTTTGTGATATATTTTGAAAATTATTTTTACTATAGGATTTTTGATATTTTTTAAATTTTTTAAATTTATTTGGTGTGTATTCATATATGGTCCAATCCTAAAAGTCTTTAGATCAGTACAATTTACTTTTCTTAGACCAACCATCACCCATTCTTAGTCGAACTAAATTCTAGTTCTTTTTGAGAGATTCGTCAACTTACTCAAAAGTTAATATCTAATTCCTTTTGAGTTTTATTTCAAAATTCTTAAACTTTATTTACTTGTGTGAACTCTTTGTAAAGAAAGAGGTAATAAGTTGTGTCCAAATTTTATTAGCGTTTATTTATTGATCATACTACTTGAATTAGATGATACAAATCACTTGTGTCATAATTGGCTACATTCGTGTCATAGTTTGAAACTTTCTAAATATACATAATAACATTATTGATGATGACTTTTCTTATTCAAATTTGAAGTCATCAAGCTTTTATGAATTTGACTATTTGCCTCTCTTGACAACTCATTTTATCCATACTCACTCTTATATGTCAATGATACATAGACTTAGTGTTTGAACTTAACATGACTCTTACATCAAATATTTATTTTATTTTTACTATTGTATTTGAATTATTGTCTTTTATTTATTCTTAATGTTTTTTTCTAATATTTGACGTGTTTTATTTTCCACATGACCTTATTACTATTTTTATTTCTATTTATATACTTATTTGTGACACATATATTCATTTACACATGTGTTTTTAGAATATAATATTGGTACATGTGTATGCTTATGTGCACCTCATGCATTCATATAAACTTTTGCATAAATATTTGATATAAATGAGTTCAAGTTTATATTGTTAATATTAAGCATATTCTTTCTATTGTTGATTCATATATATGCCAGGACACCATTTGTATCTTCGTGCATGATTGGTATATGAACATATGTGGATATGTGTGATATTTTTATGATATGTATGCACTTGTGAGATATATCTCTTGTTTAATTTTATTCAATTTTATCCATTCAAGTATCCTCTTATATATACATGCTTCAATTTGTATTATCCTTTTATGCATATATGTATGGTTTAATGAGTTTGTGCATGGTGTACATATCCTCGAATGTTTTGTGCACTAATCCGTGTGTGTACATGTTTATGTATCAACTCTAATCTTGCAAGCTTTTAGACATCAATTATTTATTCAAGATTGTCCATGCTTGCCTAATACTTGAAATATATTAGTGTATTGGTGATACACAAATGCATATTTGAGGTGTTCTCCATGTGATACATGCCTATTGTGATACATGCCTATGATGATATATATTCTTATAGATCATATGCTTCATCTTGTAGGTCTTCTAAATGTTACACTCCTTAAATGTTTGCATCTAAAGTTATTAAAATTATTGTGGCATGTAGGGACATTTTAGTCATTTTTGTGAGTTGAAAAGATATACTAAATGAATATATGGAGATGAATTCCAAAGTCTAATATTCTAGAATCTAAAAATGTTTGGATAACAAAATGCACATCATCTTAAGATGTAGGTGTGCTACACATCAATATGAGATGAAGATATCCTCTTGGTAGGAGTTGATCAAGTATACAACGAACTTTTCTTTTAACACTAGCACAGAAATGAGATAAAACGTTGCACTTTTCATGTCAGTTCGAACCGCACCCGACGAGAAACAGAATACGGTGGTAATTTTGTATATAAAATAATTTTTAGTCGCTACTGAGTTTTTCGATTAAAAAAAGTAAACATTCAACGTCGGTTATGAAATTAACAGACGTGGAAAGCTTTATTGCATGTCAGTTCTCTAAGTAATTGACGCTTATAGTTTAATAAAATTTTTAAACATAAAATAAAAATATTTAGCATCAGATATTTACTGAACTGACACGGAAAATGTAATATATAGCATCGGTTTTTTACGTAACCGATGCAGAATATACGTTGTTAGCGTTGATTCTTTTAAGAACCGGCGCGAAATATAATTTCGAAGACCACGCCATGAATTTTTACCCGAAATCTTGTCCTCTTTACTGTACTGCTTCCGTCTTTTCTCAATTCTCTACCCTCAATTTCTAATTACTTTCACCTTCTTTAATAGAATTTTAAGTGACTTGTTAGCTCTAGAGGTTAAGGTAGAAGAAGAAGACAAAGCTCTTCTTTACTCTCTTCTCTTCCATCAAGTTATGACCACTTGGTAACCATCATCATGTATGGTAAGGAGATCTTAGAGTTAGAAAATATCAGGCAGATGCTCCAGAATAATGAGCTGATGAAGAAGATAGATCCTACAGAGGAGGCCTTAGGATTATTTGTTACGGGCTAAAGGGGAAGATCAAAGAGTAGGGGACCCAAAAGGAATTCAGAGGCTTCTAACAGTTTCTCTTACTACTTTTACAAGAAACTAGGGCATATCAAGAAAATTTTTATGAAATACAAGGAGATGCTGAAAAGGAAAGGCGACAAAGATTCTGTTAGAGCTAGTACCAATGGAAAGTTAGATCAAGCAAGATTTGTCAAAGAAGCAGATGAGGATTCATGTGATGTATTGATGACTGAGTCAAAAGAAGATAAATACTTAGATGCTTGGTTACTTGACTCGGGGTGCACATATCACATGTGTCCAAAAAGGGAGTGATTAAGTACTTATAAGCCTCATGATGGAGGCTCTATCCAGATGAAAAACGACGTCGTGTGTAAGACTATTGGCATCGGCAACATCCTTATGAGAATGTTTGATGGACATGTTCGAACCCTCACGAACATTCGACATGTTCCTCATTTAAAGAAGAATCTTCTCTCGTTGGGAGCTTTGAAAGCTCGAGGGTACAAGTTTTCTGGTGCAGATGGAGGAATCAAAATTACTAGAGGCTCTATGTCAATTCTCAAAGGAGAATGGATAACAAATTTATACAAGTTGACAGGAAGCATTATTATTGGTGATGCTTCAGCAGCAACAGGAACGAGAATACTACAAGACTTTGACACATGCATCTTGGACACATGGCGAGTGAGGTCTTCAAGTCCTATACAAAAGGAGTGCTCTACCAAGTATCAAATATTGCAAACTTGATCTATATAAATTTTGCATTATAGATAGTCAATGTAGAGTAGCTTTCTCTACATCACAGCACAAGACAAAGGACTTTCTAGATCTCGTTTTCATGGATGTGTGGGGGCCTTCTCCAGTAGCATCCATTGGGGGTACTAGGTACTATGTTACTTTCATAGATGATTTTTCAAGAAAAGCTTGGGTATACTTCTTGAAGCAAAAATTCAAAGTATTTCAGAAGTTCAATGAGTGAAAAACTTTGGTGGAAAATCTGATAGGACGGAAGGTGACAGTCTTGATGTTCGATAATGGAGGTGAGTACAAATCCAAAGAATTCAAAGACTACTTAGCAAGTAAGGGCATCAAATACCAGATAAGTATTTCAGAGAGACCAGATCAAAACAGAGTAGCAGAGCACATGAATCAGACACTTACAGAGCATGCTCGCAGTATCAGATTACAGGCTGACATGTCAAAAGAATTTTGGCAGAGGCGGTGAATCATGCGAGTTATCTGGTAAATATGTCACTATCAACAACATTGATCTTTAGATCCGAGAGGAGATATGGTGAGGAGCGTCTGTGGACTATTCAACCTTATGGATTTTTGGTTGCCTGGCGTATAGTTTGGTTAATAGTTAGAAAAGGAACAAACTAGAATCCAAGTCTAAGAAGTGTATCTTCACCGGGTTCACCAAAGGAGTCAAGGGTTTCAGACTTTGGGATCCTGAGAAAAAGAGCGCCTTTACCAGTAAAGATGTGGTCTTTGATGAAAAATCAATATTGCAAGAAAAGTCAGAGACAAAAGATAAAGCGTTAAGGTGGAACTTCAGACAGTTCGACAGACACTCAGGAAAATAAAGTTGAGTTCTCAGAGAGCCCTAAAAGCCCTGAAGGGTTAGAAGAGAACTCCTCAGATCTAGATGGAGACAACTAGTAGGCTACTCAAGAGATAACCTAGACTGTTGAGGTGGTCAGTCAGAGTTACGGTGCCACCAACAAGGTATGGTTGAGACGATGATCGTGTCTCTTTCGCATTAGTAACAGAATAGGAGATCCTGACAGTTACAGGGAAGCGATCGAGGCAGTTAACCATGGCAAGTGGATTACAGTCATAGAGCAAGAGATGGAATTTTTGAATAGAAACCAAATATGGATATTAGTCGATCTTCCAAAAGACTCTAAGGCAATAGGTTGCATATGGGTCTTTCGCAAGAAGGACAATGAGCATTACAAGCCAAGGTTAGTTGCTAAAGGATATGCTCAGAAGGAGGGTATTGACTACAATGAGATCTTCTCTCTTGTAGTCATGCATACATCTATTCAGATGTTATTGGAGATAGTTATTTAGTTTGATCTAGAGTTGAACAGATGGACATCAAAATAATGTTTCTGCACGGTGAGATGGAGGAGAAGATATACATGAAACAACCTGAAGGTTATATTCAGAAAGGTAAAGAAAATAAAGTGTGTCTTCTCAAGAAATCCCTCTATGAACTTAAGCAGTCTCCCAGGCAGTGGTACAAATGGTTTGACTCTTTTATGATCAAGTCTAGATATAACCGATGTGAGTATGATAGTTGTGTCTATTTTAAGCAGAGTGATGATTCAACATATTTACTGTTATATGTGAACGATATGTTGATTGTTGCGAAAAACAAGACAGATGTTCAGAAGCTTAAAGCTCAGCTTAAGAAGAAATTTGACATGAAAGATTTGGGAGATGCTAAGAAGATCTTAGGTATGGAGATCACTCAAGACAGAAGCTCAAGTAGACTTTGGTTATCCCATGAGAACTATGTTCTCAAGGTGTTGGAGAGATTCAACATGGCAGAAGCAAGACCAGTCACCACTCCTTTGGCAGGTCACTTCAAATTATCCTCCAAGCAGTATCCGTAGTCACCGGAAGAGGAGGAGGAGATGTCTCGAGTACCATATGCTAGTATGGTGGGATCACTCATGTATACTATGGTCTGCACTAGACCTGACTTAGCCTATGCAGTTAGTATAGTAAGTCATTTCATGTCAAATCAGGAAATCAACATTGGGAGCAATAAAGTGGCTGCTAAGATATCTGTGAGGGACTACGAGACTAGGCTTGGTGTTTTAGAGATTGAAAACGGGGAGCCTAGGTCACTACAAGGTTATGTTAATGCAGATTATGCAGGAGATCTTGATCAGCGAAGATCTACGATGGGCTATGTGTTCACAGTAACTTAATGTGTCATTAGTTAGAAGGCAGAGTTCCAAGATACAGTTGCTCTTTCAACGACAGAGGCGGAGTACATGGCTGTAGTTTAGGCATCAAAGGAAGCTTTGTGGCTGAGAGGATTGGTTGAGACATTTAATATTATATAGGATCTAGTTCAGGTTCATTGCGACAGTTCGAATGCGATTCATCTTGCTAAGGATCATAGGTATCACAAGCGGATGAAGCACATTGATGTGAGATATCACAAGATACGTCAGTGGGTCATGGATGATAAGGTGATCGATTTGATAAAGATCAGCATGAAGAAGAATCCAGCAGATATGATGACGAAGACCATCCCGGTGGAGAAGTTCAGAGCATCTCTGAACTTCATCAATGTTCTTCAAAGGTAAAGTGGCAAATGGGCACTTGGGAGGGAGCCATGTGAAGTCACAAAAGGAGAGAGAAAGGAAGGCAAAAGAAGCAGAGGCTAATTTCTACGGAGGGACTCAATGAACATGAGTTAAGGTGGAGATTGTTAGTATTTGGAGTGCTTCATATTCATTGGAGAAGAATTCAGGTTCTGGCAGTTTTCTAATACAGATCTGCCCTCATATTCATTGGAGAAGAATTCAGATTTTGGCAGTTTTTAAGTACGGATCTTTCTCCTGTTTTGATTTGGATACGGGTTTTCTATTTCTCTAAGAAGGTGCTGATTTGAGTTCGTGTTGAACTAGAATCATCTTTAGTGCCTATATAAACCCCTTAGGGTGGCCTTTTGAAGGTGTGTTAAGAATTCAAGAGAAATTCTATTTTTCATTATTGAGAGTTGTGTGAGAGAGATCTCCTTACAACTCTTGTATTTTCTTTTCTGTTTTCAATAAAGATTTCTCCCCTCCTCCCTGTGGACGTAGGCACATTATCGAACCACGTCAAATTTTGTGTTCCTTGGTTGTGTGGTGATTGCTTGCTAGTGGTAGATCTTTTATGCTTCCGCTGCTGAGTCTTTAACTCTGTGTTTCTCTGTTGTTTGATTGATGATAGATCATCAACAATTACTTCTTAATTATCATGGGACACACCCATACTCAGAAGCTAAGAAGTATAATAATAAGAGACTGAAAGAGCATAGACAACAAGGCTTAGCTCAATAGTACAATGAGAGTTGGACTATGAAAGGCTTCAGATTTAAAACCGAGTCATGCTATTTGTCAAAATCGACCGAAGAGAGGTTTTCTCCCATAACTCCTTCACAAATTGTGTCAGTCCATCTATCTTTTCTCTTATTTGCACTCCGCCTCTCCCTCCTTTACTCTGATTCACTGCCTACCAGCTCCCCTCTCTCTAGCTCTCCGCCTTTCTCCTCTACCCATCTCCGTCTCCCCTCTTCCCCCTTTCCCTCTCTCTAGCTTTCCTTTTTCCTCTCTCCCTTCCCTCTCCGCCCTCATCTCTCCCTTTCACCGCCGCCGTCGCCGCCGCCATCGATCAGTTTCCTACCACTCAACAGTGGTATACTAGTTTAAAGAGAAAATAGTAAAAGAGAGAAGTTATTAAATATTTTCATTATGAAAAATACACTCCCAATTTCTCAAGGCATAGGTTTAAATTCTTGATTTTTCTCTGACCTATTTGATTCATTTCACCCGATTTGTGTTGATTTGTATTATGTTAACTATTTGTTTGTATAAATGCCTGACCTATGACCAAAACTTTGCATGTCGTGACAAAATCCATAGTAAAGCTAGGAATTTGATATGTTCCCATGCCAAATAGACAACAAATCAGCAAGAAAAGGATCTTCCTAGCTGATAATATCTAATTACAAGTCCACTTGTATATATAGGAGAGACAGTAACTGCCCTCTCACACCATTACGGTGCAAATAAAAGATTGTAATAGGATTTGTAACAAAATGGGACGTGCCTGATGTACGAGGCGATAGGGGAAAACCCGCAGTTACAATGCCAAATAGCTTTTTTCCATACAACCATCATACTAAGTGGGTCTAGGCTTAGGCTTTATCCTTGATAAATACATTTTCTAAAAGTGTTAAGATAGATATATTCTCTAAAAGTGTTTAATACAGAAATTATGCCCCCTTCATCTGTGCCCAAAAAAGTATGGAGGGGCTGATTGTTATCAGAGGAATGCAATGTGGATTGGTATTTACATCTCAGTTATGCAAATGTTGCTTGGTTAGATCACCTTCTCGTGACATATTGTTTTTCATGGAAAATTGCTTTGATTTGTATCCTTCTTATCAATCTTGCATACTATATGGGAAGTGATGAGACGTCATGCCATACGATCAAGTCTATATGAGGAGACAATGTATCACGTTTCATTTGGTCTTAGCTACTTTATTTTAGTTCAGTTGCTTAGTTTAGTTGCTTAGCTGTATTTCTCTTTTGCGAGTATTAGTACCACAACAGTTATTTCCTAGAAGTACTCATCTTGTAAAGCCTATAAAAGGGCTACCAGACCTCTATTTTGAGATTATTGAATGATAAAAATTTCCTCAAATATTTCAGTTCAATTCTTGAGTTTTTTTCCTCTTGAGTTTTGGGTGCGAAGCCTGCGCAAAAGGTGGAACCCAAAATTCTATCATGTTTCTTAAATTTCAAATTTTAAACTCTAGTTCCTATTTGAAGGTGATTGCGTTCCAGGCTATATTACATCAATTTGATATCAGAGCTTCTGGTTTCAAGTCCCTTAAAAATTTTTCATTTCCAAATTTCTCTTTTCCCCTTTCCACTAACCCTAGATCCTAAACAATCTTGATCTGTTAAAAAAATACACTATAGAAAATCTCTGAAAATTCCCCCATGAAAATCTTCCAAAATTCCAAAATCTCAACTGTTCACTCTCACTGTACCTCTTCTTCCAATCTCCCTCTCCTCTTCAAATTGACCATATCCTTCACCACCGCCACCACCGCCTCCGCCATCAACCGCCCACACCCCATCGCGTCAACCACCATCACCACCATCCTCTCCAACCTCTCAAAACCCAACAAACCCGATCCAACTCCATCTTTAACAACATCTCATTGGAAATCCTCTCCTTCGATTGGAGATCAACCTTGCCGCTTTCTCCATTGATTGGGTCCGACGAAGTGCCGATCTTGCCATGTCATCATTGGCAAAGATCTCTAGTACAATCATTCTCGTCTTCATCCTTGTCGCCATCTGACGAAGTTATCGTCGCCAAAGATCTCTACACCATCGAAGTCATTGTCGCCAAAGATCTCCAACACTGTCGCCCTCTCAACTCCTCACCCTCGTCGACGTCATCTCCCCGATGACCAAATGCTCTCACCTTCATCTCCTCAGCACAGCCATGATCTGAACAGCTCATCACCACGTCGGGATCCAGATCGCTTTCACCAGAGCCATGATCACCGACGAGCAAGGAAGGACCCTTCCATCGCCAGCGGAGGACCTCTTCAGTCCTAGTTAGAGATCGAGAGAAGGGAAGACAGTTGGACTGTGGGTTTATTTTAAAACCCTACCCAATCAATCGGAGTAGATTCGTGCCCATGCCACACTGATATTCCCCTCCCTGTGTACCCTTGTCCTCGACTCTTCCCCATTCTCCTTCGACAATAGCCGCCGCAAGATCTCTTCCATGCCGCCAGTCATTACCATTACTGTCATCATCATCATCATCTGATTCTGACTGAGCGTCGCTGGCTCTGCATAGCTGCCAAAGCCAGAGCTGGAAACCCCCACCCTGTTGTGAGCCCTAGCAGAGATCGGGGGAGGAAAGCGGGCACAAAGTGGGCCTGATGAACTTGATTGGGGTTTAATAAACCAGATCAAGTCGTGTTGGATCCAGACTGCTCGACCTGACATGCCTAACCCGGCCCGGTTGGAACAGTCAGTTTATGCTGACGTCGCTGAAGTTAATGATCGGGTTCCACCGAGTTGACCCAGTTTATTCACCCAATGTGTTCTGACTCAGTTCAGAAGCAACTTAGTGCCTCCGAAGGCCGATCAGAGTTCATCTTAAGTCCAAATCGAGTCATTTTTGAGGCAACGGATTGATGACAACAATATTACACACTGACAACAGTCACATATAGGTTTGAGTTTCGGTTGCCTTCTAGGTAATTTTTGAAAATTTTGTTCTGTTTGTTTTGCTATTTAATTGAGGTAGTTAGCTTTTTCAATCTGTCATAAGGTAAAACCTGTTAAATACTGCCCATTAAATAGTGAGTTATGTGAATCTAATCTTGAGTGGTAACCTTACTTGATAAATTAGTTTGAATTTGTGATTACTTGACCAAATTTGGAATTAACTGTGTTAACACGTGAATTTTGTCACTGTTGTTACATTATATCTTCTTAATCACGTGTTAATCTACATAGCTTAGTGTTGGTATTATTTATCATTGATCTAATCTCTGACTCCTCTTGCATAGCGTACATTTCACTTTAGGATAGTTTGCATTTAGGGTTAGGTAGGAACTTGCATGCCTATTAGAAGTGGTAAAATTTTTTCTGTAGGAGAAACTTCTTCACCAATGGACCCTAACCTTCAGGATACACTTAACACAATCATTAATAAGATGAAAAAATGAACCAACAATTACAAGAAGTTAGAGACTAGATTGATGTCAGTTGTAAGAATCTAGCAACTCGATTTGATATACTAGAAACCAATCGAAGGTGAGCCATGGGGGAGGACAATTCTTGAAATGACAGTAGGTCAGTGAGCTCAACCCTATAGTACAGCTGACACTGATGCCCAATATATCAAAAGCGTTAAACTTGATGCTCCTTCCTTCGATGAGCGCTTCGATCCTCAAGTTTATATAGACTGGCAGTTGACCATGGACCACTACTTTCGTTGGCATGACATATCTAAGTCTAGAAAATTTGATTTACCGTAATGAAAATAACAGGACAAGCTGGACAATATTGGAAAAACGTGGAGAGAATGATGAGGTATAGAAGAGAAGTCCCCTTGGAGACATGGGAAAGCATAAAAGAGAAGCTTATGTTGAACGTTCCAATATCATTTATTCAACAATTACTGGACAAGTGGAATAGATTGACTCAAGGGAACAAGTCAGCCACCGATTACATTGTTAAGTTTAATGAATATTTGAATTGGTGCGGAGCAATCGAGTTAGAGTCCCTCGAACAGACCCTATCTGGGTTTAGGTCAGGACTTAAAGATGATTGCCACCAAGAGCTCATCGCTTGAGGCATCACGACTCTAGAGCATGCTTATTAGCTAGTCACTGATTTAGATGAGTCTAGAGAATAGTACTTCCATCGGATCAAGTTTAGGGATAACTCTAAGGCCGCAAATACTAGCAAGCCAAGTTTTAGCCGATCCTTCCCTGCTTTGAGTAAACCTGCTTTGAGCTCTTCGAGCATCAAACCAGCGGGTTATTCTAGTACAAAACCAGTCACTTCTGAGAGGAGGACAGCTAGTGAACCAGTAAAGGTCAACCCGTGGACTTAATACTATCGATGTCAAGAGTAGGGACACTTTGTTAGCCAGTGTCCGAGTCAAACCAAGACCCTCTTAATGAAAGTTCCCATTGAAGATGTAGAAGAAGATGGTGTTATCGAAGTGGTCGTGCACCAACAAGACGATGATTCGGATGCCTCTGTCGAAAAATATGAATTCAATGGCTGCATTAGAACTGTGGGAGAGCCGAATCTAACTCCCAATTTAGACCAAGCCCATTTAGGTGTAGTTAGGTGCATTTTAGCCCAGGCTGAGTGTCACGCCCCGCTTCCCAAAATACGCTGGAGCGGAGACGCGACAAGAGTCGGCAACGCATATACGCAAGGAAAATACATCACGTATACGCGCTAAGCCTTAAGTAACCCGAAACAAGCTATAAATCCTAACTATAATAAATCATGATTACTATAATATCACATATAAGCATCCACGCATGATATCATATAAATAAAGACTGGAATAACAACTGAATCTGATATAACGAGAATCAGGAAATAATATGAAGGCAAGAAAGATAAGAATACCAGAATCGAATAGGGAGAAGCTCCAGCTCTTCGCGAAGTGTACGGTCTCAACGAACACCTGAAATTTAGAAACAAGCGTCCAATATCTGGACGTGCAAATCCAGGGTCGTCAGAAAGCGACCTGGTGAGTGTGTGTATAAAGAGGAGAACTCGTGCATGTAAACAATGTACATAGAATAATAACAAGATAAACCGCAGTCATAAGATAACTAAATAACATGATAAACAAACAACTGAAGGATAACTGCATAACAACATGAATTAAGATATAAGGCAACTATTACAACTGTAAACTAATAGCTGATGTCAAGATGTGTAACCTAGCATATGTCACTAATCTGGTTGGTTATCATTAACCTAACTAATGTAGTACTTAGCTGTGTCCCATACCACAGCCGTTTTCCCACATACCAAACAAGGTTATCATTGTTGTAACTGCCTGCCAATGTAGTATATGTGTTTTAGAAGGGTACCGTACATGCCCGGTACCACGGGGTAACACCCCTGGCGTTGAACCAGGACAAGCCGCAAGGCTCTAATAACTGAAGACCACAGCCCCACACGAAAAGACAACTAGTGTGGCGCCGTAATCCGGGCATAGCCTTGATAACTGACAACTGAATAGGTAGCCAGTACTACCTTGGTTCCCCATGGTTGGAACCCACAACTCGGTAACATAATAAGTCCTTCCAAAATACACGACATGCATCATCAGGCAACTACCCCTGTTCCCCGGGTTATGGTGTCTTTTATTAATAAGCAATCAATGTGAGTTATTATTAAAGAGTAACTGATATCTCCAACAACTAATAATGTCAATAATAGCTGATAATTTAACAACTGATAACTGATATCTGACAACTGAGTAGCTGACAACTAATATCTGACATCTGAAATAAGGTACTAGAGATATAGCTACAACACAAAGGTGTCACTAACAACTAGTAACTGATACAGATATCTACCATCTCCAATAAACTCTGAACACGTCATATGATCACCAACAATTAATCTCATCAATAACTGATAAAGTGATGACTGCTATCTGATAACTCTGAAATACAAGATCACCGATATCGAATAGATCACTATCACAATAGCTCAATCTCTATTAATTGAAGTAATCAATAACTAAACATGAAGCATATGGTATATCCTTGAGATCAACAGGTCAACAGATACCGAAATCATAACGAAGTAAGGGAATCATCCTCAAACAATATATGGTCTAGAATATCTACTTCTGATACTCAACATTAACAAAACATCATCTAAATAAATTCCTAATACTCATAACTATAAATCCAGCTACGTCAGACCTATCTTAACGAGTCAAGCTTCGTTATGAAGAATATAAAATTCTAGATCAACTCTAACTCAAGATCAATCCAAATCACAGCCCAACTAAAACAGTCACATCTAATACTGATCAATATCTAATGTAAATAACATAAATCCCAGTTAGACCCAAACTACAACTAAGTCCATATACTGATCCAAGTATCAAGAAATTCAATCTCTTAGTAAAGTAACATGATAACAAGTCCGTCATCAATACCCAAATGAATCATCACCTAAGTTATTACCAAATGAAAGAATAACAATTCTATGAAGTACTCTACATGAAATATATCATCTGTCCTCAAATATGATCTGGGCTAACTAATCAGTGGGTCGAAATGAGTCACTGTCTAAGGTACATCAAAACTAGGCCTAAGCCAACAACGCCAAACTACCAACACATGAAATGACACACTGATACAAGTTTCTATCAACTATTTAATTAAAGTGAACAATCATAGATGTCTCATGAAGTGATACAAGTAATCAAACTGGTAAAATATAATAGAAAGTCACATAAAATGATAAGAGTAACATGTAAATGCATACCGACAACGGTAAATAAGGAAATGCATAAGAACAAACACTCACATGAAATGATGCGGTTTTGGAACCGAATCGCCATTTGGTCTTCACTGCACGAACTAGTACTGATCTACGGATCATCCCATGGATCGGTCTTCGGATCACCATTGTATCGGGTCCATAATGGGCACGAATTCGAATCGTGTTCGGATCTCCTGCAACGGTCCGAATCTCACCAAACCATTCCGAAATACTGCAACGCGCAACCAACACATACAAATAAATATAAATATACATTTAACACACTCCCGAGCACACTGACACATACGTGTATACCCACATATATACGTATACAAGTATACACAAACACCAACACACATGCATACTGACACACATATACGTACGTATATACATATACATACATACATACATGCATACATACATACACATATATATATATATAGACACACACACACACACACACTTATATACTCACACACACATGAAAAAATCCCACACATGCATATACATACACACCTATCCAAGCATATACATCATGCATACACATGCATGCATACCATAACCACTCACGCACACACCAAACACACATATACACTTTCCAATAATTACAATTGTACCCTTACACATTTATAAACTTTCACATTTTTTCACTTATACCTTTATAATAAATATAACACTAACCCCAGGGCGATTTGCGGCGCACCGATGGAGGCTCTGGCGGAGGTGTCAGGGGCCGCAGAGGATGTCGTTGGATAGAGAATATCCCCGTGAAGGGCGTGGGTGCTTTCGCGCTCGCCAACGGTGATCAACGGCGTCCCACGGACTGGCGAAAAATGGCATCCCACACATAATCATATGTATCTGCATGCCTATTATTTGAAATATACCTACACATATTATAAACACAATTAAATACATATACCCCAAATAATTCACAGAGAAAAAGATTCAGACTCACCGTGATGAAGAGAGGCTCGCGACGATCTCCGGTGACGGTGGAGCTCGCGGATTTCGCCAGAGAAGATGCGGGGAAGAGTGGTACCCAGGTGTGTTGCCGCGGAGGCTCGCTGGCGGAGAGAGAGAGAGGGCATGACTATAGGAAAGAAGGAGATGTAGGCCGAGGGGTCTGCCATAGCAGGGGAAGGAATCACTTCTTAAGATCCTTGACTAGCCAAATTACAAGCCTTCAACTTCCAAATAAAGATACAGACTCGAAAAAGGTTATAAGCCAAACGGTCTCCTTCAGTAATCTTGCCTGTAACCTTGCTTTTCATGCTCTGTAACCATCCAAGTCGCAAAACAGAACAAGAAGACAGAAGAGGTATGTGCCTGACATATATTTGTTATTCCACATTCTTGGATGACTGTTTATGCACTTCAAGATGCCCCCAAGAAGATGGAAGATGCAAAATAGTATGCAAGCCTGTTGGGTATGGTGGAGTATGCGGCAAGGGAGAAGTGGTGCATGGCCCATGATGTGCTGTGCTGTGCTCACCAGAGAGGACCTCGAAGATCGTGGGGGCTTGGTTGCCATGGAAGGGAGGAGATGACGGCTGTGGGGGAGAAGGGGGTGCGATCTGGTCTTTGCCGGGGAGATTGGCATTGCGCTTGTGTTGGCGGCTGGATTGTGAAGGAAGAAGATTAGGATAAGGATTAGGTTTAGATGATAGATTATATATAAGGGGTATTGGGTTTGTGGGTCTAATGAGCATTGGGTAGTGGAAAAAGCCTGTTGGATATGGGTATGGGTTTAGATAATGGGTCTAAGATAAAAAGGCAATGGATTTGGGGGTTAAGGAATTGGAAATGGATAATGAGAATAGATAATGGGAAAAGGATCATGGACTAAGAAAGAATAGAAAGGATAATAATAATAATAATAATAATAATAAAACAAAATAATAACAATAAGAATAATAATAACAACAATAATAATAGTAATTAGTAATAACCATAGTAATAAATACTTATAATAATTAAAATGCTAATAACCATATACTAATAATAATAGTTAACAAACATTAATACTGATACATCTTAAATAATAATAACAATAATGTTATTAATAATAATAACATTAATAATAATAATAATAAAAATAATTAATAATGAAATGATAATTGAAATATCCACTACCAATAATATTAATCAATAATAGTAATAACAATGATAGAAATAATAGTAATAAGTAATATTGATAGAAAATAATGGTAATAATATATAAAGCCAAATTATCATTTACTATAAAAAATAATTTGTATATTTAAGGATAATAATAACTAAAAAATTTAAGTTATCAAATAAATAACAAGTAAAACAAAATAAATACTTAGAAAAATAAAAATACA
Organism: Agave tequilana; assembly: GCA_038442645.1. NCBI lineage: Eukaryota > Viridiplantae > Streptophyta > Magnoliopsida > Asparagales > Asparagaceae > Agave > Agave tequilana. The sequence goes on along the minus strand of JAVJIF010033338.1, from coordinate 157,994 downwards.
GTATTATTAATGAGGGATATTACATTCGACCCACCTTATAAAAATTTCGTCCTGAAATTCTATAGGGCAGGGAATGGTAAAAAGAATAAAAATCAAGGGAGAAGACAAACAAACTTCACGTCACTTCTCTGCACATCATAAATCCACCGCGCTTCCGCTGCGCTACTCTGACTTCTGCTGCCGTCTTCAGCGAGTAACCAATCTCAAGAGACAAAGTCAAGAGATAGAATTGAGAAGGAGGACAAGAAGCAAGATGAAAATCCGGATCACTCTAAAGGAAGAGTAGAGATCAAGGATATAAAAAGATTAAAGATAAGGATTTCCAAAGAAGGACGGCCAACTCCAAATGGACTGAATGTCATAATGGATAGTATATGCATATTGCAGTGTAACTATAGCTCATTTCAAGTTATCGATATGATCTAGGTCATCTTGCGAATATAAAAATTTAAAATTCAACATTGCAAGTCGAAAACCTAGGCTCTGATACTAAG
>JAVJIF010033338.1:0-152500 GCA_038442645.1 Agave tequilana | reverse complement strand
CATAGATGTTCTGGAGAGAAGTCAAATTCTCATCTAATTTGCCACGTATGCAGATAATATGTGATGTGACATACTCTCTTTGAATGTTGGTCATATTATTTTGGGACTACCATGGTTGTTCGATTTAGATATGAACATATGAGGATGTACTAACCAATGCTCGCTTATCCATAATGGCAAGAAGGTGAAGCTAATGCCCAGTCAACTGAAATCCCCAAAACAAGAAAAACAGGTTGACAAAGGTAATAGAAAAGCGGATGTGTTAGTTCTTGAAAAGAAGAGTAATAAAAGGAAAGGTAAGACGGTAATGAGTTTGATTAGCCACGATTAAATTGAAAAGAGTATGAATGAAGGATTTACTTGTTATGCACTCGTGGTTTAAGAGGCTGAACCAAATATTGAGGTGTCGATTCCCGGACACATTACACCAATCCCGAAAGAGTTCTCCTGAATCCTCCCAAAAGATCTGCCAGGTGAGTTGCCTCCCATGAGAGACATTCAACATGTTATTGACTTAGTCCCAGGAGTAAGTTTGCCAAACCTACTCTATTACAGAATGAACCCTGTCAAGCATGCAGAGTTACAACGGCAGGCAGAAGAATTACTTGATAAGGGGTTCATCAAAAAAAGTTTGATCCCGTATGCAGTTCTGGCACTTTTGGCGCCAAAGAAAGATGGCACATGACGTATGCATGTGGATAGCTGCGCAATTATGAAAATCACCATCAATATCATTTTCCCATCTACCGTCTTGATGGTATGCTGGATCTGATGACAGGTGCCATAATCTTCTCCATGATTGATATTAACAGTAGGTACCATCAAATTAGAATCTGGTCGGGGGACAAATGGAAGACTGTGTTTAAAACTAAAGACGGATTGTATGAATAGTTGGTTATGCCCTTTAAACTATCCAATACTCCTAACACCTTTATGAGAGTGATGACTTAATTGTTTTGCTCATTTATCAATAAATTCATAGTGGTATACTTTGATAATATACTGATTTACAGTCAAATTCAGGAGTAACACGTGGACCGTCTGAGGCAAGTCCTTGCACACTCCAAGCTGAGAAGTTTTATGCAAACTCGAAGAAGTGTGCTTTCTGTAAAGACAGGGATGTCTTCTTGGGATTCGTTGTCTTGTCCGAGGGAGTTTCTGTGAATCCTAAGAAGGTGAAAGCCATCACCGAGTGGCCGCAACCCTAAACAATTAGGGAAGTCCAGAGTTTTCATGAGTTAGCCACTTTTTACCGTCAGTTTATAAAGAACTTTACCGCTATTATGGAACCAATAACCAACTGTTTAAAGAGTGAAGAATTTCAGTGGACTCCTACTCCCACCAGGGCTTTTACTGAGATTAAGAGAATGATGACGAAGCCCTTGTTATGCGTCTCTCAGATTTTTCGAAGGTGTTTGAAGTACAAGTAATGCATCAAGATTAGTGATAGGTGGTGTATTGAGTCAAAAGAACCATCCCCTTACCTATTTTAGCGAGAAGTTAAATGATGCCCAACAGTAGTACTCTATGTATGACAAGAAATTCTATGTGATTGTACAGGCTTGTGGTATTGGAGACATGACCTGCTACCACAGAAGTTTGTGCTGTATTCAGATCACGAGGTGCTGAAATATCTCAACTCCCAAAAGAGCCTAAATACGCGACACAGTAAGTGGAGTTCCCCTAGGACTACAGTTTGTCCTCAATCACAAGGCAGGAGTTGAAAATAAGATTGCTGGTGCCTTCAGCGGTTGTGTTATGATCTTGAAAACTATGAGCGCATAAGTGATTGGGTTCGAGAGATTGAGGGAGAAGTATGAATTATGTCTTGACTTTAGGGAAATATAGTGTCACACCCTGCTTCCCAAAATACATGAAAATGGAGTCGCGACGAGAGTTAGTGACGTATATACGCGAGGAAAACACCCATGTATATACACTAAGCCCAAGCTATGAAAAGTCTACTACAATAAATCAATATCACTGCAATACTACATATGGATGTCCACACATGAAATCATATGAAAAAAGAACTGGAGACTGAATCTAATATACAAAAATCAAGAAAAGTATAGAAAATAGGAATAAAAAGAGCAAAAATACCAGAATCAAATAGGGAGAAACTCCATCTCCTCCGAAGCAACAAACACCTGAACAATATAATAACGCGTCTAATATCTGGACTGTTGGCCCAAAGGACTTCCACCCTAGTTTTGATGATGATTAACTCATGTAGTTATGTGTACTAATAATCTTGTGATTTTAGTTTTAGATCATTAATCAAGTTATTAGTTGGTGATTAGCTTCAACAAGATGATTTGGAAGCTTTCACATGTTGGTTTAAGAGCCCGAGCGTCGAAGATCATATATAGCAATTGCTCGGTGGATCAAGGAGTTTTTGGATCGAGTCGGCTTGGAGATTGCGCTCTACAAGAAGACTTCGGTACCATAGTTTAGTTTTGTGTTTAGATCCAAATTGTAAAGATTAGAATAGTATGATATGCTCAAGTTCACAACACACACGTTTCATGTTTTGAATATTGGATTTCAGTTTTTCCGTTTTAGGTTTAACCGATCTTGGTTTCATGAATAGATAGATGAAAACAAGTTTACATGGTTTAATGTATATATGATTTGTTCTATATACATGCATGCTTAATTTCCTAGACAAACTTAGTTTGATAGTCTATTTTCATGTGTTTTATGTTTTGGTATTTTTGACAAAACATATTCTGAAATTATTGACAAAAACTATGATATGTATATGTTTCATGTATATTGGATTTCTATTCATATGCATCATGCTTCAAAGAGTTTAAATATCATGTTTTTGTATTTGAATGAGTTTTGGACAAAGTGTATTTTCTATTCAAGAATCCTAGTTTTAGAAAATACAGTTTCTAGTTTTTGAAAAATATTGTAAGATACAAAAATAGTTTTAATTGCTTGATATTTGAGTCAAAACTTTATCATATGTTCATATATCAATGCAAATTGTCAAAACTATTTTTGGGATTTTTAATAGTTTACAAGAATTTATTGGATATTTATTTCCTCTGTTTTTCTGACCTGTACAGTGTCTGCCAGGCTAAGTCGGTCGACCCTAACGGTCGACCGCACCATGTAGCCGGTCGACCGTCAGGGTCAACCGACGTGCACGGATACGTGCACGCTGGCTACACTTGTAGCCGGTCGACCGTGCGGTCGACCGACTGAGAGCAGTTTGCTCTCTGTTTGTTTGGGTCGACCGGGCGGTCGACCAGTAGCTGTCAACGAATATGATCGTTGGACGGTCGACCGTGCGGTCGACCGGCAGGGCTATTTTGGCAAAATCTGCTGCCAACGGCTAGTTCCAGATTTGCCTATAAATACCCCATTTGAAAGAGTTTTTCTCCATGAATTTTTGGGCAAATATTTTCATTCTCTTTGGTGTTTTTGCTGCAATCAAAAGAGGTTTTTGGATTCAAATTGAACAATCTTTTTGGTGTTTTTATTAGGGTTTGATAAATCAAAGAAAAGGGATTTTGGGAAAAGCTTTTGTTTGAACTTCACTATCTTCATTTCTATTATTTTCCAAAGATTTTCTTTGAGTTGCTGGTTTCAAATCCCTTGGTTTTCTCCACACTTGAGCTAAAATCTACTATCTTTTCTATAGGATCTTTGTGTGGGAGAAAGAAATTGTTTGTGGTTGTTGTTTAGACCACCAAGTTAAAAACCCAATCTTTGTTTGGCTTTGTGCCTTGGCTTTTGATGTAGGTGGGAGCTCTCGCAGCACGTGAGAGTATTGGTGCCTTGAGGTGGATGTGTTCTAAGCCTAAAAGAGAGCCATTTGGATGCTTCACTCTCAAGGAGATTTGGTGGGAGGACCACCGTGGTTTGGAGAACTAGAGATGCACCTTCATCGGTTTTGGTATCATTCTCTAACTCCCGTTTCTATTATGCATCTTTTTCATGTTCATTAATTTATAGCATGCTATGGTTTATTGTTCATTATGTTTATGTCATGTTGATTAGATTAGTGTTATACATGTTTAGTTACTTGAGACACCCATGTTTTATATGGATCTATAGTTAGTGTTCTCACCTTATTTAAACTAACATGTATGCCCTAGATCTAATGCACATGCATATACATAATGATCATGTGAATGTTTATGATTTTTGTTCTTGTTGAATCATGTTTCATTATTTCATGATTAGTATGATATTTGCCATGTTTATTAGACTTATGCTTTACATGATTAGTTGTTGAGACACCCATATTTAGTATGGACCCATATTTTGTGTTCTCTTTATGTTTTAGCTATCATGTTAATCATAGATCTAATGCTCATGTCTTAGTCATGCTAATCATATGGTTAACTATGACTTTTTGTTTTAATAATTCATATTTTGATTATTATGTTTATCATGTTGGGTTATGATTCCCGTTTCATGCTTCATGTTTTGACTACTTGATTGAATGATAAATTTTCATTAAGACTAGGATTTATACTTGTACAACTAGTGAGCTACAAATAGACCTTTATATATGTTTGTGCTTGAACGCTCATTTGTATTCACTTGATGTACTAGTATAGTCTAGTTTTGATGATTCTTGCATTTGACTTGTATTCATCATTTTTTGTTTTAACTTCATGTATATGTCCATCTTGTCCAAACTATCAGTTATACATATACATCCTTGAGCCACGTGCCTTCATGCATATACTTTTGTGAACTCATTGTGTTTAGGATATGTATGTATACTTTAATTTGTACATGACATACATATGCCTTGAAGTTTAAATCATTTGGATGAATTTCATGTTTGCTACGTGATTTCACATTTATAATGAATTTCATGTTTTTAATATGATTTCAATTGGTGATTTCACATCTTAGATGAATTTCATGTTTTTAAGAAATTTCATATGAGCTTAATTGAATATTTTCATGTTGATGTGTGTCACATACCACTTGTTCACTCACTTTGTTAGTTTACTCATGATTTGTTTTCATTAGACTATGATATGGGCTTTATGGACTTCGAGTGTTTAGTGATCATGTGATTTACATGTGTTTCATGAAAAATAATTTTGTTTTATTCCTTACTTGAAGGATTTCGTACTAGTTTTTAAAAGTTTTTTTTAACTAGTTCGTATTCTTCACTATGGTAGAGATTTTCAAACATACTACATTTTCAAATCTATTTTTGAAAACCCCTACCTTCTATGGGAGGATGGATGGGAGATCATGTTTATGTATGCCTTATAATGAAAACCATTTAAAACTTAAATCATGATTGGGAGGTATAGTTAATATGATGTATACACTTGATCTTATTGTTATTTCAATTGGTATCATTGAATTCTTTCAATTGGTATCAATCTTGACATTTCTTGTATACTCATATATGTTTGTATGTATGTATGCTTTCTATTCTAAGAATATCAATTTCTATTGGTATCTATTTTTCATACATATATATGTTTTATTTGTACTTATTATATCCCTATATCCTTAAGCACAAAATCTTGTTTATGCTAGTACTTGAGCTTTAACTTTATTTCAATTGATTACTTTTAAATTGGTATCAAGCCTATGCATTATTTTAGTTGGTATTTCATAAAGGGGGAGAAAATTTGATTTTGTCTTTCAATTGGTGATTTTTCAATTGGTATTTGATTCCCACTCCCTTACTTTATGATTGAAAATTCAAATTTGGTATCATATGTTCAAAATGAAAAATATTTACAATTGGTATCAAAATTTTTGTGTTTAGACATTCAAGATTTATTATGTTTAATTTCAATTGGTATCAAGATGCTTCATTGACATATTTTCAATTGATATCCTAATTGATTGTCACCCCTTATTGACTTTGTTTTTGTTTTAGACAAAAAGGGGGAAAATATGATTTTTATTGATTTGTTGTTTCGAACAAAAAGGGGGAGAAAAATTTATTGATTTGGTTTTGCTTTTACCCCTTATTGAAGATTGATTCTTTGTATTAAAAAGAGAGAAGATTTTGCTTTGTTTTGATTTTTAACCCTTTGTTGATGATTGACAAAAAGGGGGAGAAAGATCTTGAGTTTATATATGCATGTTTATGTTTTGCATATATTAAGTTTAAATTTAGTTTAATTTTAATTGATATCTAGAGCATGTTTTGTAATTGGATGTTTTGTAATTGGTATCTAGAGCATGTTTTGTTTTAAACATTTCATTGGTATGTAGAACCTTTTATTGTTTATGCATAGATATGCATGTTTCATGTTTCATGTTTGATATTCATTGCATATTATTTATTATTTATTTGTTTATGCATGAGTTAAGGGGGAGCTTCTTTGAAGCTTAACTTTAGTCCATGCATATATAACTCCATGAGTTTTGTCATCATCAAAAAGGGGGAGATTGTTGGCCCAAAGGCCATCCACCCTAGTTTTGATGATGATTAACTCATGTAGTTATGTGTACTAATAATCTTGTGATTTTAGTTTTAGATCATTAATCAAGTTATTAGTTGGTGATTAGCTTCAACAAGATGATTTAGAAGCTTTCACATGTTGGTTCAAGAGCCCGAGCGTCAAGGATCATATATAGCAATTGCTCGGTAGATCAAGGAGTTTTTGGATCGAGTCGGCTTGGAGATTGCGCTCTACAAGAAGACTTCAGTATCATAATTTAGTTTTGTGTTTAGATCCAAATTGTAAAGATTAGAATAGTATGATATGCTCAAGTTCACAACACACACGTTTCATGTTTTGAATATTGGATTTCGATTTTTCTGTTTTAGGTTTAACCGATCTTGGTTTCATGAATAGATAGATGAAAACAAGTTTACATGGTTTAATGTATATATGATTTGTTCTATATACATGCATGCTTAATTTCCTAGACAAACTTAGTTTAATGGTCTATTTCATGTGTTTTATGTTTTGGTATTTTTGACAAAACATATTCTAGAATTATTGACAAAAACTATGATATGTATATGTTTCATGTATATTGGATTTCTATCCATATGCATCATGCTTCAAAGAGTTTAAATATCATGTTTTTGTATTTGATTGAGTTTTGGACAAAGTGTATTTTCTATTCAAGAATCCTAGTTTTAGAAAATACAGTTTCTAGTTTTTGGAAAATATTGTAAGATACAAAAATAGTTTTAATTGCTTGATATTTGAGTCAAAACTTTTATCATATGTTCATATATCAATGCAAATTGTCAAAACTATTTTTGGGATTTTTAATAGTTTACAAGAATTTATTGGATATTTATTTCCTCTGTTTTTCTGACCTGTACAGTGTCTGCCAGGCTAAGTCGGTCGACCCTAACGGTCGACCGCACCATGTAGCCGGTCGACCGTCAGGGTTGACCGACGTGCACGGATACGTGCACGCTGGCTACACTTGTAGCCGGTCGACCGTGCGGTCGACCGACTGAGAGTAGTTTGCTCTCTGTTTGTTTGGGTCGACCGGGTGGTGTTGGCCCAAAGGCCTATCACCCTAGTTTTGATGATGATCAACTCATGAAGTTATGTTTACTAATGATCTTGTATTTAATTAGTGACAGATTCCTTATCAAGATCTTAGTAGGTGTGGAGCTTCAACAAAGGATAAAATGTCAAGTTGGAAGCTAGCACCGGTCGATTCACGAGCCTATGCATCAAGACCACATCTAGAGATGAGCTCGGTGGATTGCATGTGGACCAAGTCAAGAAGATGAGAAGACTTCAAGGGAAGACTTCAAGTAGATGAAGACTTGTGTCTAGGTATAAGATTTTGTTTTTGTTTTAGTTAAAATGTAAAGGATAGAATAGTTGGTCGATTGCTCAAGTCATATCACACACACACTCTTGATAGAATTGTTTTCATGATAAAAATTTCATTTCATAAAAGATTTTCTTGTTAAGAAAAGATTTTCATTGTGACAAAATTCTATTTGGTTCTTGGTATTTCAAGTTTACATATCTTATATCCAAAACCAAGTTTAGTGCTTTATGTCAAAAACTAGATATTTCATCTTGATTGTGTAGTGGATCATATCCATATGCTTTAAAGTATATCTTGTTTTTGTATTTGATGAAAATTTGGAAAAACATGTTGATATTTCAAAACCAAGTTTAGTGCTTTATGTCAAAAACTAGATATTTCATCTTGATTGTGTAGTGGATCATATCCATACACACTATGCTTTAAAGTATATCTTGTTTTTTTATTTGATGAAAATTTGGAAAAACATGTTTTAGAAAAACAGTTTTATTATGAGCCAATATTTTCAAGTTACAAAAATAGTCAAATCTTTAATAAACATGCCTTGATTTTGTGCAAGCATGTTTCTATATCATAAAACTATCTTTTGTAGAATTTGTATGTGTTTTTGGGGATTTTATAAAAAGATTTTTATACCAGTTTTCTAGACCAGAACCAGCCTGACAGGCTGGTCCGGTCGACCGGGCGGTCGACCGCACCAAGGGCCGGTCGACCCACGGTCGACCGGACGTGCACAGACGTGCACGCCTGTGTGCACTGGAGAACGGTCGACCGTTCCGGTCGACCGGTTCAGAGAGTCTGTTCTCTGGAAATTCCGGTCGACCGCACCGGTCGACCGACAGAGAAGTAATTCTCTGTTCCAGGTGCGCGGTCGACCGGGCCGGTCGACCGGAGGCTCCAACGGTCGGATTTTTGACCGTTGGCGGTCGACTGGACCGGTCGACCGGCAGTACTGACAGATTCCAACGGCTAGTTTTCTGGCAGCCTATAAATTGGGGTTTTTGTCATTGTTTGAGGCTAAGATTTTAGGAGAGCTTTTGTCCAGTTATTTTCATTCTTTTAGCAGAGTTTTCTCCACAAAATAGAGTGCCAATATTTCCTATCAAAAGGGATTTTATCAAGAGAGTGTTTATTGTGATTTCTTGAGTTTTCTATCAAAGTTCTTTCCTTGATTTCTCACACTACACTTGAGCATCCATAGTTATATCTATCCCATAGGAGTGTTGTAGTGAGAGTTTTGTTGGGTGATCAAGTGTTTAGATCACCAAGATCTTTCTTTGTATTTGAGGAAGCGGGCAAGTGTGCTCGCGGTGTTTTGAGTTCGGGTGCGGACTTGTTGTATGAGGTGCGGCCTCGACGAGCCGGTGGGCTTGTGGTGTGTAAGGGACTTTGGGAGTCCGAGGGCTTGTAGGTGTTGCGGCACCAAGGAGAGATCCGGTTGGATCGTGCATAGTGGAAATCCTTCGTGTGTCGAAGGCGGGGATGTAGAGCAAGTGTGCTCGAACCTCGAAACAAACCCTTTGTGCTTGCGATTGCTCACTCTTGCTCTCTTACTCTTTTTATCTCACTTATATCTTGCATTACTTTATAGTCTTTATCTCTTATATGCATGATATACCTTTGTGCTCATAATTGCTATACTTGCTTGGGATTGTTATTAACACTAGTATTCAACCAAGAGAGCCAACGCGGCACCTCAACCCATTCAAGGGGAATCTAGAGGAGTTTGTCCAGAGCCTCGCAAGGGGAATTCGGCAACACTCTTGTGTTATACATAAGTGTTCAATTAAAAGAAGTTTAATTTGGTCAACTTAGTTTTAATTCCGCATTATTTGTTCACAAGTGACCATTAGATTAGCCATCACCTATTCACCCCCCCTCTAGGTGATCTTACAATTGGTATCAGAGCTAGTGCTCTTGATATTGGGTCTAACAACCTAAGAGTTAAAGATCCTCTTTTAGGCTAATCACAAGATTTGTACACACACAATGGACTTCATGTCACCACCCACCTTTGACATTCTTAACATCCAAATTTGGAAGGTTAAGATGTCTTTGTTCCTCAAAGGACTTGGCCTTAGTGTATATCTTGCCACAACTAATAAAGAATATTGCTTAAATGGTAAGAACATTGAGGCTAATGCAAAAGCCCTTCATGCTATTAAGTCAACCCTAAATGATGATTATTTATCTAGGGTTTCTAATGTTGAATCGGCTTTTGTAGCTTGGAACATCATCACCTCCCTTGGCGAAAAGGACCTATACTATGCGGGGAGTGATTCGGACGTTGGAAGCTACATCTCCAACGTATGCTATATGGTCCAAGGGGATAACCCCCTTGAGGTAAACTCCGAATCCGATGATGAGGACATGTCATATGATGAGCTCACTTCATTTTGCCAAACAATTCTTGAGAAATATGACATGATTAAAAAGAAAAATAAAAATTTGAAAAAGAAAATTGCTTGCATGCATATAGAACAAGATTCTTTTAAATCTAACATTGCATGTTTAGAAAAGGACAACAACAATTTGAAAAAGAATTTTGATGCCATGATTAATGAAAAAGATTCATTAGAAAATAAAATAGCATGCTTAGAAAAAGAAAACAAAGTTTTAAAAAATGAGAATGTTTCCTTGCTTACAAAATTGAATGATTTATGTGAAGGGAACGCTATTTTGAAAAATAAGATTGATTTGGTGGAAAAACAAAAGGAAGTTGTTTTTCAAGAAAATAAATCTTTAAAAAGAAAAATTTGTGAAAAAGAAAAGGAAAATGTTTGTAAAAAGAAAAAGAAAATTGTTCATATATCTCATCATGCTTCTCATGCACACATTGATCAAAATGAGATTAAAAATTTGAAAAATAAAATTGATAATTTGAGCTCTAATTTGAGCTCATGTGCATTCAATCATAGTAGACTGGAATCCTTGTTTCAAAAGAAACAAGTTCCTCATACTCATGCACATTCACATCATGCATATGCTTATGATGCACATCATGCTCACACTCCCACTCATAAGTATGCTAAGGTGTACACATGTACACATTGTGGCCGCAAAGGCCATTTAGCAAAATTTTGTTATGAAAGGTTAAATGTTCTTATTTTTGATAAAAATAAAAATGCTTGGGTTCCTTACAAGACTAACCCCGTAGGACCCAAGAAAATATGGGTACCAAAATCCCCACCTTGTGTATTTGATGTAGGTGAGGAATCTCTCAAAACGTGAGAGATTTGGTGCCTTGATGGTGGGTGCATTTGAACTAAAATGACACATACTTGGAGCACCGCTATCAAGGAATTTTGGTGGGTCAACCACCATGCTAGGAGCTTTGGAGTTGGTAACGATTTCTAAACTCCTATTTCATTTATGCACATGCTTTTAATTTCATGTAGCATGTTCATATTTTTTTTTGGTGCTTCATGTGGCATTTACATGCTTAAATGTAGAATGTGTCAAAACTTGCATTTATACATATATGAATAGTGAACTACAATTGACTCATACATATTTGAACTTCATGCTCATTTGTATCCACTATATGCATGTGTATGGCTAGTTTTGATGATTCGGTCATTTATACTTGTTATGCCTATCTTTGATCTTACTTCATGTATATGTGTGTTTAATTCAAATCTAATAAATATACATGTATACCCTTGAGTCATTTGCCTTTATGCAATATATATTGGACTCTTTTCATATTTGGGATATGTATGCATATTGTTAGAATTGGATAAATCATACATATACCATGAAGATTAGTATTTTAAATAAATAATAAAAAAAAAATGATTTTTCATGTTTTTGATTTGTACAACAAAATGTGATTTATGATCTTTTTGAGCTTGAATGACTATTTTCATAAAAATGCTATTTACATGATCTTTTGAACACTCATCTTTATGATACAAAATATTTTGAGCTTTATAGACCATGAGTGATTAAATCTTTATGTATTTAGCAATGCTTTATGAAAAATATATGATTTGTTTTAAAATGAAAAATAAGATTTTCATGAGATTCATGCTTCACTTTCTATTTTCATGAAAATACCATTTACATAACCTTTGAACACTCATCTTTTATGATAAAAGATAATTTTTGAGCTTTATGGACTATGAGTGCTTAAACTTGTATGTATTTAGTATAATTCATGAATAACATATGATTTCATGTTTTTGAAGGATCTTTAACTAGTTTTTCAAAAATTATTTATAACTAGTTATTTATTCTTCAAATTTGGTAGTGCTTAAAACATAACTATCTTTTAAACCTACCAATTTTTGGTTATGAGTATATACATGATTTACAGTGTTAATTTTATAATTGGTATATTACTCACATTTTGGTTCCTATATATGTATGCCCTAATTTTCAAATTGGTCTTATCTTTTCACATACATATATATGATTTTATTGTGCCTGCTTTACAATTGATTTACATTCTTAAAAGCACAAAAAGTTTAAGCTAAGTTCACACCTTATATTAACTATGCATAAGCTTATGAAAAATAAAAAGATTTTATTTTAGATTTTTCATTTGGTATCTTTATGCTTCAACTTCAAATTTGCTATATAATTACAATTGATATCAATATGTTTGAAACAATAAAAGATTTTGCAATGATAACTTGATATCACACATCTTCAAGTGCTATTTTCTATTGGTATCAAAATTACAAATTATGATTGGTTCAAAATTTGTTTTATTGAGAAATATTCAAAATTTTTGATTTGTATTTCCTATATGCAAGGAGAGCTTAACATCTCTCTTACATATGGATTCATGTTGAGTATATTATAAATTGAGGAGCTTGACATCTCTTCTTTATATGATATACGTGTGTAGGGGGAGCTTCACATCTCCTTCTATGCATTACATAGTTGTGTTGTGTGAATTAGGGCTTCACATCCCTCCTTCATGCAATACACATTGTAGGGAAGCTAACTTAACGTCTTCCTCTTTATGAATTTATATAGCATATAAATCTTTATCGATTGCTTTGTATTACCCCTTCTTGATCTTTTTGTTTTTAACAAAAAGGGGGAGAAAAATTTGTTTTTGATTTGATTTTACTTTGAACCCTTTGTTGATGATTGCCAAAAAGGGGGAGAAGTATTTGTGATATATGCATGATTTCCTTACTTAAGGAGGAGAAGTATTTGTTTTCCTTACTTAAGGTTGTATAAGATTTGTATTTATGCATATATATTTTGGTTTGCAAATAATAGGAGAAAAAGATTTGTTTTTGTGTTATCTTCATTCATTTGCATACATGTCATGTGCTTCATTGTCATATCTTTATCATTTATTTGATATGCATGAGTTAAGGGGGAGCTTCTTTGAAGCTTTACTTTAATCCATGCATATATAACTTCATGAGTTTTGTCATCATCAAAAAGGGGGAGATTGTTGGCCCAAAGGCCTATCACCCTAGTTTTGATGATGATCAACTCATGAAGTTATATTTACTAATGATCTTGTGTTTAATTAGTGACAGATTCCTTATCAAGATCTTAGTAGGTGTGGAGCTTCAACAAAGGATAAAATGTCAAGTTGGAAGCTAGCACCGGTCGATTCACGAGCCTATGCATCAAGACCACATCTAGAGATGAGCTCGGTGGATTGCATGTGGACCAAGTCAAGAAGATGAGAAGACTTCAAGGGAAGACTTCAAGTAGATGAAGACTTGTGTCTAGGTATCAGATTTTGTATTTGTTTTAGTTAAAATGTAAAGGATAGAATAGTTGGTCGATTGCTCAAGTCATATCACACACACACTCTTGATAGAATTGTTTTCATGATAAAAATTTCATTTCATAAAAGATTTTCTTGTTAAGAAAAGATTTTCATTGTGACAAAATTCTATTTGGTTCTTGGTATTTCAAGTTTACATATCTTATATCCAAAACCAAGTTTAGTGCTTTATGTCAAAAACTAGATATTTCATCTTGATTGTGTAGTGGATCATATCCATACACACTATGCTTTAAAGTATATCTTGTTTTTGTATTTGATGAAAATTTGGAAAAACATGTTGATATTTCAAAACCAAGTTTAGTGCTTTATGTCAAAAACTAGATATTTCATCTTGATTGTGTAGTGGATCATATCCATACACACTATGCTTTAAAGTATATCTTGTTTTTGTATTTGATGAAAATTTGGAAAAACATGTTGTTTAGAAAAATAGTTTTTATTATGAGCCAATATTTTCAAGTTACAAAAATAGTCAAATCTTTAATAAACATGCCTTGATTTTGTGCAAGCATGTTTCTATATCATAAAACTATCTTTTGTAGAATTTGTATGTGTTTTTGGGGATTTTATAAAAAGATTTTTATACCAGTTTTCCAGACCAGAACCAGCCTGACAGGCTGGTCCGGTCGACCGCACCAAGGGCCGGTCGACCCACGGTCGACCGGACGTGCACAGACGTGCACGCCTGTGTGCACTGGAGAACGGTCGACCGTTCCGGTCGACCGTTCCGGTCGACCGCTTCAGAGAGTCTGTTCTCTGGAAATTCTGGTCGACCGCACCGGTCGACCGACAGAGAAGTAATTCTCTGTTCCAGGTGCGCGGTCGACCGGGCCGGTCGACCGGAGGCTCCAACGGTCGGATTTTTGACCGTTGGCAGTTGACCGGACCGGTCGACCGGCAGTACTGACAGATTCTAACGGCTAGTTTTCTGGCAGCCTATAAATTGGGGTTTTTGTCATTGTTTGAGGCTAAGATTTTAGGAGAGCTTTTGTCCAGTTATTTCCATTCTTTTAGCAGAGTTTTCTCCACAAAATAGAGTGCCAATATTTCCTATCAAAAGGGATTTTATCAAGAGAGTGTTTATTGTGATTTCTTGAGTTTTCCATCAAAGTTCTTTCCTTGATTTCTCACACTACACTTGAGCATCCATAGTTATATCTATCCTATAGGAGTGTTGTAGTGAGAGTTTTGTTGGGTGATCAAGTGTTTAGATCACCAAGATCGGGCAAGTGTGCTCGCGGTGTTTTGAGTTCGGGTGCGGACTTGTTGTATGAGGTGCGGCCTCGACGAGCCGGTGGGCTTGTGGTGTGTAAGGGACTTTGGGAGTCCGAGGGCTTGTAGGTGTTGCGGCACCAAGGAGAGATCCGGTTGGATCGTGCATAGTGGAAATCCTTCGTGTGTCGAAGGCGGGGATGTAGAGCAAGTGTGCTCGAACCTCGAAACAAACCCTTTGTGTTTGCGATTGCTCACTCTTGCTCTCTTACTCTTTTTGTCTCACTTATATCTTGCATTACTTTATAGTCTTTATCTCTTATATGCATGATAGACCTTTGTGCTCATAATTGCTATACTTGCTTGGGATTGTTATTAACACTAGTATTCAACCAAGAGAGCCAACGCGGCACCTCAACCCATTCAAGGGGAATCTAGAGGAGTTTGTCCAGAGCCTCGCAAGGGGAATTCGGCAACACTCTTGTGTTATACATAAGTGTTCAATTAAAAGAAGTTTAATTTGGTCAACTTAGTTTTAATTCCGCATTATTTGTTCACAAGTGACCATTAGATTAGCCATCACCTATTCACCCCCCCTCTAGGTGATCTTACAGGCGGTCCACCGGTAGCTGTCAACGAATATGACCGTTGGACGGTCGACCGTGCGGTCGACCGGCAGGGCTATTTTGGCAAAATCTGCTGCCAACGGCTAGTTTCCAGATTTGCCTATAAATACCCCATTTGAAAGAGTTTTTCTCCAAAAATTTTTGGGCAAATATTTTCATTCTCTCTGGTGTTTTTGCTGCAATCAAAAGAGGTTTTTGGATTCAAATTGAACAATCTTTTTGGTGTTTTTATTAGGGTTTGAAAAATCAAAGAAAAGGGATTTTGGGAAAAGCTTTTGTTTGAACTTCACTATCTTCATTTCTATTATTTCCCAAAGATTTTCTTTGAGTTGCTGGTTTCAAATCCCTTGGTTTTCTCCACACTTGAGCTAAAATCTACTATCTTTTCTATAGGATCTTTGTGTGGGAGAAAGAAATTGTTTGTGGTTGTTGTTTAGACCACCAAGTTAAAAACCCAATCTTTGTTTGGCTTTGTGCCTTGGGTTGTATCCCTCAAGTGGTGAGGTGATCCTTGTTTGGTTTGTGCTAATCCCTTGGGTTGTGAGGTGATTGTTTTGTTGGATTGGAGCTTGCCTCAAGGAGGAGGTTGTGGTTGTAAAGAGAGGAGTTGGGTACTCCTTGTGAGAGTTCTTTGTGGACTTGCTAGTGGATTAGAAATCCTTCGTGTGTCGAAGGCGGGGATGTAGAGCTGGGTGCTCGAACCTCGAAACATATCTTGTTGTTTGCGCTTGATCCATTGACTCTCTCTCTATCTCTCTCTTTACTTTGTGCCTTGCAACTATTCATATTGTGCATTCATAATTGCTTGGCTTGGTTGTGTGTGCATCATTTGTTGATTGCACTTGAGTGTATTGCATTCAGTTTTTAAATTCCGCATTGAGTTCATTAGATTAGCATAGTCACCTATTCACCCCCCTCTAGGTGATCTTTCATGGACGTGCAAATTCAGGGTCGTCAGAAGCGACGTAATGAGTATATAAGAAAAGAGATGTGCTCATGCATATAAACAGTGAGTACAACATAACAATAAGTCTAAAGCTAGAAATAAAAGATAGCTGAATAACAATAACATGAATAAGTCTGCAGATAAAAGACAACTAACAAAACTGTAAACAAACAACTGATGTCAAGATGTGTAACTTAGCATATGTCACTAGTCTAGTATATAAATCGGTCATGTGTGCAATCATATATTTATCATAACTTATATGAGTTCAGTCAGGTGAGTACAGTCAATATAGTACATAATAATAGTTTATCAATATTAATTATGTCAGCGAACACTAATTACCACTTGTAATAGATCATCCCATACTATGCCTACTATACGTGTCAATCAGGGTCTTAAATTATTGAAACTGATTGGTTAGAGACATTGTCCATTCTTTAGGTGGGTCCCGTACATACCCGGGACCACGAACCAGATGTCTGGCGCTGAACCAGGCCTTACCGTCGGTAGTCAGTAACAATAACAGTACTCACAGTATCACTGTGGAATAATACTCACAGTAACACTGTGGAACAATAAACAGATGGGATGTCAGTCATCCCCCGGAACCCTGCAGTGGAACCGTAAGTCGGCTGCGCAACCTATATCCTATATCCACCCAAAATACAGACTCTGTGTCCTCCATCAATTTTCATAATCCCAGTATAAGTTGTCCGTTTTCATTATTATTTAGTTTAGTTAAAACAATCAGGATCATGTTACTTAGAATACCGGAATGATAAAGTGACAGTAACAGTACAGTATAACAGTCAACAATAATTGTATATATGGTGAACAGTAATCAAGACAGTAAACGATATTAGTAACCGTGTATACGATGAATAATAGGACTGTACAGGGTGTTATGGTCAAACAATCCTTTCCCAGTAACTTTCTGTAACATGAAATAATACAGCAATATATCCTGTATCGTCTAGTTAATGTGCTATCTCATATGAAACTGATCAAGATCTCATCCACCGATATTATATATGTAACTGATCCATCAACTCATAATCTCAAAAGCAATCCTCGTGAACATCACATATCAATTCATGTTACATATAATCTCAATAATCATCATGAACATCAAATACTAGATCTGTGACAGAATATCTGATATTGTAAAACTTGAGTCCAGTAAATAGTTAATCAGCTCTTTCATTATATCAATCTACTCTGATCCCTCTAAGTCACCAATAACTGTTATCAAATTTTGAATATATATTAACACCGATATCAATAAAATCACACTCATAATAACTCAACATCTGTAACCGAATAACTGAAGTAGTCAAGAACCAATCATGAAACACTGAATTTATCCTCGATATCAACAACGAGTACTGAGTTCACAAATAAAGAATAGAACATCCTCAAGCAACATGGGATCTAAAATACCTCTACGTCTGATAATCAACATCAACAAGATCATCGATAGTCAAATAGTATAATCAGGGGTAAATTCAAAAATACTGACAACTATAAATTCAACTATATCAATTCATCAGACCACTAATCAAAACCTCTGAAACGAACACCAAACTCATGTCAATCAACTCAGCAGTATATCCCTCCTCTACATGATCAGTATATTCATCTTCTAAGTCATCAATATATCCCAGTCTTAACATATAAGAATACATACTCATCTATATCTAACCAATCATCACCTTCTAAATCTAATTAAGATCATCATACACTCTCACTTTCATTAAACTCAATCAAAAGATTGAAAAATTCAAGTAACTAATCAATTATGTATATTCATGCACCAGGTCAAATTAACCCAATCCACACTTGCTTCTCAACTCAAGGTCAAGTCCACCATGATCGAGTCCACTGATCAAATCCAATGTAAAGAATATAAATCTCAGATTAACTCTAACTAAGTCAATACCAATCCAAGTATCGGTAAATCAGTCTATTGGTAAAGCAATGTCATATCTAGCACTTCCTCAATATGCACAGGAGTTCTGGTCAGAATAATCACCAACAACTGCCGATAAACATTATACATAAGATATGTCCTCTATCCTCAAATATGAAGTAGGTTAACTGATCAGTAAGTCAAATCAAGTCACACTATAAGGTATACCTCAACTAGTTCTGAATCAATAGCGTCAAACAACTAATACATGAAATGACGCTAATAAATACTCAGATCAACTATATAATTAAAGTGAATGCTCACTGATATCTCATGAAATAATATGGGTAATCATACTGGTAAAATATCACAGACAGTCACATGAAATGATACGAATAGTTACATGAACACTACTGGCAATAGTAAATAGGAAAAATACATAAGAACAAACAATCACATGAAATGACACGATTTTGATATCAAATCGCCGTCTGGTCTTCACTGCACGAACCGGTACTAATCTACAGACTATCTCATGGTTTGATTTTCGAATCGCCTGTGTATCAGGTTCGCAACGAGCACAACTCTGAATCTCCTATTACTGAGTCCAGGTCTTACAAGCGGATCCGTAATGCTGCAACACGTATCCAAACACATACACATAAACATAAATACACTCTTACACACGTGCACACAAACACAAAAGTGTACACACACATACATACGTATACGAGTATGCACATACATACACCTTTTTACATACATATATATACATTTACATGCACTAATTCACACAACACACACATGATATACATGCACAACCATTCATATGCAGACATATACCTACACGTAAGCACCCAACACACCCTATACACACATACATTTATACAATACACACACAAATAATATAATTACAACTCATGTATACATTCATGCATGCATGTTACAACTCACACATAAATCACTAACACATTTTTTTATAATTATTAGAACACCTACTACACCGCCACATAAAAACACAGAGAATGAGAGAGAACCTGAGAGGGCTTAATAATGGTGAAGAGACCACGGAGGTAGGCAGCACAAGAAGGATAGGTGCGACGACGCAAGAGGGAGGGAGTTGCCGACAATGAGGCGGATGCCCGGTAGTGGGGAGAAGTCTGCGGTGGTTCGCCGGATGAGGAAGACCGGCCTGAATGGAAGCGCTTCACTGGATGGTGAAGGCCAGGTGAGAGAGGGGCTCGGCTGGGCTCCGCGAGGTAGCAGTGCTCGCGCAAGGGGCTGCCAACAGTGGGGGCTTCAGGGCATGGGTTTAAGGCTACGTTAGAGATGGGGGGTGCTGCCGGAGAAGATGGGAGCTGCGTGTTGAGTTCGAGCTCGCCGGCGAAGAAGAGGGGAAACCCGGGGTTGCCATGGGTTGCTGCCATGTAAAGAGGGGGCTTGGCTGAGGACTGAGCTCACGGGGATATTGCTCGGTTGGGTTGCAAGCCATGGATGCCGTAAGGGGGTGACGGCTGGAAGTGGGAGGCAGCAGAGAAACTGGAAGGAAAAGGAGATGAGAAAAGTTTAAGATAAAAATAGATTAAGGTCTTGGATTAGATTAGGATTTAGAATCTAATAAGTTAGGATTTACGATTTTGTTGTTAGGACTAGGATTATGATAGGATTTGAATTTGGTGTTAGGATTTGTTTAGAATTTGTTTAGATAGTGTTGTTAGGATTTAAGATTTGATTAAATATGATTTGATTTAGGTAGTTAAAATTAGGATTTAGTTTAAGGAGATAAGATGGAGATTTTTAGGGGATGATAATGGAAAATGGGTTTGGCTCTCAATTGGTAGGAACAAGGATAAAAAGAGAAATAATAATACCAACACAACACTTACAATAAAAATAATAATTAACAAATATTAGATATTAATAACAATCATAATTGAAAATATTAATAGTAATTAGTTGCAATAATTATAAAATGATTATAATTATAGTAATGGTAATAAGAATTTTTACTAACAATTAATAATAATAATGAATAATAATAATTATTCATATAATAATATTAACACCAAAATATATCAATAATAATAACACGAATAAGTATAAATAACAATCAAGATAAAATAATAATAACGGTTATGATAACAACAATAATACTAAATCATAAACCAAGTTAATTAAGACTAATAAGTAAGGTAAAATAAAAGTATAACAAAATAAATATTTAGAAAAGTTAAAAATATAGTATTTTAAATTAGGGATATTACATATCGTCGCGTTACAAGATGGTTCTGCTCGAGAGATGGACAGAATCCTACTATAGGACAAATATTTATTCAGGTTCCGTAAGCTATGTATTCCCCGTGTGTCCATCAAGAACTCTCTCTTGGAAAGTGCATGTAGGAGGTCTAGCTGGACACTTCGGCTAGAACAAGACGATTGAAACTATTGAGCACAGATTTTACTGGCCAAGCTTGAAGAAAGATGTTGTTAAGGTCGTTGGCTAGTGTCGCATGTGTCAACTGGCCAAACAACAAAAATAAATTGTCGGATCCGACACTCCTCTCCATGTACCCAATTGTCCCTGATAGGATGTGAACTTAATTTCATATTAGGATTACCAAAAACATAGAAAAAAGCATGACTATCCTAGTAGTGGTTGACAGATTCTTCAAAATGGCTCACTTCATTCCGTGCTCTAAAATATAGGATGCATCCTGGGTCACTGTCCTTTTCTTTGAAAATGTCATCAAATTGCATGGGTTGCCAAAACCATGGTGCCTGACAGGGATGTTAAGTTTGTTAGGTATTTCTGGCAAACGCTGTGGCATAAGATGGGAACTAAATTAAAATTCTCTACAGCCTTTCATGCACAAACTGATGGAAAAACCGATGTAGTCAATCGAACCTTAGAAAATCTCCTTAAGTGTCTCGTTAGCAAAAAACTAGAGAGCTTGGGATCTATGAAAAACTAGAGAACTTGGGATCTGATCTTGCTTATGGCCGAATTTGCATACAATAGTTCTATCAATAGGACTATAAGTCTTAGTCCATTTGAAGTAGTAACTGGCTTTAAACCTAGGCAGCCAATTGATTTAGTTCCCATTGCCCATCATATTCAAGGGTGTCAGATTTTGCATCAGCATTTGCATCTTATATACGACACTACATGAGGAGATCAGAGAGAAGATAATAAAAAATAATACTGGTTATAAAAATTCTACTAATTTTAATCGTAGATTAAGAACATTTAATATCGGTGACTGTGTGATGGTCCGCATGAGACCCGAACGGTTTTCACAGGGAACCGTGAAGAAATTACATGCGTGAAGCGCGGGATCATTCCAAATCCTCAAGAAGATCAACTCAAACGCTTATGTGGTAGATCTCTCACCAAACTTTGACATCAGTTGTACTTTTAATGTTAAGAACTTGGTCTCATATAGAGGCACTTTTGATACCCCTTCTTATCCATTCATAGATGAGCCTACCTAGGACCCTTTTTCTGAGAGCCTCCCCTACCTCCACTTCTCCCAAAATTACCCTATGCAGTAGAAAATATATATTCTATTTTAGATGATCAAATTGTCTACTAGAGTTGGAGGAACGCGATGCTATCTCATTAAGTGAAAAGGAGACCTGATTCAGAAAATTATTGGGTCACTAAGGAGGACTTTTGGCAGCTTGATCCTGACCTGTTGGAGCATTACCATAGCCAGCAACAGTCCTACCACACATCCGATAGGTTCGAGCTTTTCCCACCATAGGGGAATCATTAGGACATCACGCCATTCGATCGAGTCTATGCGAGGAGACGACATGCCATTTTCATTTGGTCTTAGCTACTTTATTTTTCAGTTGCCTAGTTTAGTTACTTAGTTTAGTTACATAGTTGTATTTCTCTTTTGTGGGTATTTAGTACCACATCGATTATTTTTCAGAAGTACTCATTTTGTAAAGCTGATAAAAGGGCTACCAGACTTCTGCTTTGAGATTACTGAATGATTAAAATTTTCTCAAATATTCCAGTTCAATTCTTGAGTTTTTTTGCTCTTGAGTTTTGAGTGCGAAGCACGCGCAAGGGGTAAAAACTCAAAATTCTATCTAGTTTCTTAACTTTCAAATTTTAAACCCTATTTCCTGTGTGAAGGTGATTGCGATTCAGGCTGTATTACATCAGGAAGCCTACTAACTTTTCGGTCATTGTTATGCTGACTTGTTTGAAGGAAAGTCAACCCATTTGTATTGTGTAATGCTTTCATGTCACATACTTGCAAGGATTCAATTTGCTTATATCTATTTTTGTTAGCTAATATATTCCCTAAATGAATTTATCACTGACAAGTGAAACATTTTCATTTGCCCTCAATAAAATACCATAGATGTGTCTACTCTATCTAATTGAGACCTCAATTATCTTTTTCAAACTTCTGATTTTCTGACCTCTTAGAGGCTGTTTTGATCGCAGAAAGTTGCTGGAAAATGGGGCATTTTGTGGGGCTCGTTATCAGTTTTCCCCCAAATCACCAAAACCTGTTTGTTTGACATTTTCAAAAAATCAGAAAAGTGGCGCTGACGTTGGCAAAATGTCAGCAGTTTCTCAATTTTGTTTTCACTATAAAAGGCTAAAAATCGAGTGGAAATCTGATAGTGTGGGGCCCACCACCAAATTTTACAAAAGAAAACTGATCTAGTGGCCCCCACCGTCAGTTTTCTCAAATTCTTTTCCCAGCCAAACATACCCTTATAACATAATAATATAACCACCATGTAACAAACTTTTTCCTGAACTCAAAAGAATTTATTAACTAGCACGATATTGTATTTACTATCCCAAACAACATTTTAGTTATGGATAAACATTATGCTTCTTATATATTCTTCACCATCTTTTAAGTATGGTTGCTATCAAGAATTAGTCTCTTGAGCATCAAGTTCCTTCCCTTTTTGTTGAGCAATTCTATGAAGCACGAACATTTCAAAGTTAATGTCGTGTCCGTATTGGACACGTGTCGGACACCGATACTTGTCCGACACGTATCGGACACTCTGATGGTGTCGAATTTTAAACAACCATAGAGTCATGTGTCGGTATGGTGTCCAATACCGTGTCACATTAAATAAAGTTTAAAGATCATGTATTAGATATTTAAAAGTCACATATCTCTTAAATAAACTGAAAAAAATGTCATTCTGACATAAGCAAATATGTTAGTAGAATTTACACACATCATGAGCTAGATGAGATATTAGTTAAATTATTTTTAGATTATTTTGTTTTCTTTGTTATTTTATAGAAGCTATAGATGTAATTATTTAGATTTAATTTTGTTTTTCCTCTTATCTTTAATAAAACTAATTATTGATTTTTGCTTATTTTTTGACAAGTTGATTATTCATTATTTTACTCATATATGTAGAGTTGTGTAGAATGTCTACTTCGAAAAGTATCATTGAAAAACTTGAGGACAATGTACTTCTTTGAAAGTATGAGAGAAAATAGGAGAATTAAGAACATGGAGAGAAAATTTATGGATATATAATAATAATAAAATATTATTTTCCATGTCCTGTATTCTTTTTGGATTTTATCGTGTCCCATGTCCGCGTTTGTGTCGTGTCTGACACCCGAGTCTGTGTCCATGCTACATAGGAGCAATTTATAAATAAGTTGTTATTAGTGTTACATTGATCCTTTCTAGATATGTCAATTATTTCAAGTCACTACACCACTTATTAGGGTATAAGCTCACGTGTAAAAGCTCCTTCATTCTTCAAGTGAAACTAGTACTTGGGAATAAAATAGGGAAAAGTATGTACTGGATATATCTCATCTAAGTTCAATCAAAGTGCACTGTAATTATATATCCTGCCTTGAACCTGGTCTTTGTTGTAAAACTCTGAGAAATATAATACCAAAATAGAGAATTTTAGAGACAGAGTAAAAGTAGAAATTCTTATTGATTTCTGAAGTGTACATTGAAATGAATCAGTAAGGGCCTATTTATAGGAAAACTTTGGGGTACTATGCAGTTACTACTATGCAGTCATTATGCATGCTTGCGTCATCACTTGCATCAGCGCATAGTAAAATCATTAATGATGTATAGTAAAGGTTGGCAGCCAACACTCCCCCTTAACTGTCAACCATACATGATGCTTCATTAAAAATCTTGTTAGGAAAACCCAGTGGGACAAAATCATAGCGAAGGGAAAAAGACTATATCTCTATCTACGTGTTCTATGCTGCCTCGTAAAAAACCTTACCAGGAAAATCCTGTGGGACAAAACCATAGTAAGGTAAAAAGAGTACAGCCACGTAAGCTCCCCCTCAAGTTGTCATTGAGTAGTTTTTCTTCATAAGTCTCGCATATGACGCATCCCAATATCATGAATATGCTTTCTGAGAGTTCTAGTGGGAAGTGTCTTTGTAAAGAGATCAGCCACATTATCACTTGATCGGATATATTGAATATTAATTTTCTTATCCTTTTAAAGCTCTTGGCTGAATGAGAAGAACTTCGGGGTATATGCTTGGTACTTTTGATGAATCCTTCCTTCATTTGAGTGACGCATGCAGCATTATCTTCAAACAGTACTGTTGGATCTCTGTTGACTGGTAATCCACAAGCTTGGATGTGTTGAGTTACAAACCTTAACCATACACATTCTCGACTTGCTTCATGGAGTGCTATGACTTCAGCATGATTAGAAGAAGTGACAATAAGTGTCTGCTTTTGTGAACGCTAAGAGATCGTTGTACCTCCACATGTGAACACATATTCTGTTTGAGACCTGGTTTTATGTGGATCTGACAAGTAACCTGCATCTATATAACCAGTTATTTCTTATTTTGATCCTCTGGAATAAAACAAACCAAAATTAGTTATTCCTCGAAGATAACGAAATACATGTTTAATACTATTCCAATGTCTCCGTGTAGGAGATGAGCTAAATCTTGCTAATAAATTAGTAGCAAATGCTATATCTGGTCGGGTACAATTAGCTAGATACGTAAGAGTTCCAATTGCACTTAGGTATGGTACTTCAGGACCAAGAACCTCTTCATTATCTTCGCAAGAGCGAAATGGATCTTTTTTCATATTCAATGATCTAACAACCATTGGAGTGCTTAAAGATTTGCCTTATCCATGTTAAATCGTTTCAAGACCTTTTCAGTATAATTTGATTGATGCAAAAATATTCCACTTTGAAAGTGTTCAATCTATAAACCAATACAATATTTGATTTTCCCAAGGTTTTTCATTTCAAATTCATTCTTTAGATACATCATTACTTTTAGGACTTCTTTATGAGTCCCAATGATATTTAAATCATCAACATATACAGCAATGATAATGAATCCGGATGTTGTTTTCTTTATAAAAACACATTAGCATATAGGATTATTCACATATCGTTCTTTTAACAAATACTCGCTTAAGCGCTTATACAACATGCGCCCTGATTGTTTTATTCCATTTAATGATCTTTGTAATTTTATCGAATATAATTCTTTGGGTTTTGAACTTAATGCTTCAGGCATCTTAAATCCTTTAGGGATTTTCATATAAATATCGCTATCAAGCGACCCATATAGATAAGTTGTAACAAAATTCATAAGACGCATTTCTAAATTTTTAGAAACTGCTAGGCTGATTAAATATCTAAACGTAATTGCATCCATTACTGGAGAATAAGTTTCTTCATAATCAATTCTACGTCTTTGTGAAAAACTTTGAGTAACAAGTCGAGCTTTATACCTCACAATCTCATTTTTCTTATTACGTTTTTGCACAAAGACCCATTTGTATCCTACTGGTCTCACGGCTCAGGCGTGAGAATAATAGGTCCAAATACTTTACGCTTATTAAGCGAATTCAATTCAGCCTGTATAGCGTCTTTCTATTTTTTTCAATCATGTCTATTTTGACATTCAGTGACGGATCTTGGTTCAGGATCCTCACTTCTATTAACAATATCACATGCTACGAAATAGAAAAATATTTCATTTATATTTTCCATCTCATTCGATTCCTAATCCTCCTGTAGTGACATAATCAATAGAGATCTCATGATTTTCTATACCTTCAGGGTTTTCCATCTCTTGATTTGTCTTATTTTGTATTTCTTCTGAAATACATTCTTCTACATTGGGGTCATCATGCTTATCTGCTCTCTTTTTTTGAGAATTTTTATCTTTGGAACCGATTGGTCTACCACGCTTCAGGCGTGTCTTAGACTCATTAGGGACTTCATTCTCAGATTGTCCTTTTAGGATTTCAATCACAGTAGGAGCATTTATAGCTGGTATGTATGATTTAGTCACTCTTTTCGTATCGGTGAACGCATCTGGTAATTGATTTGCTATTTCTTGTAAATGCATAATCTATTGCACTTCTGACTCATTGTTTTATGTGAGGATCAAGATGCAATAAGGATGGTTCACTCCATTTAATCTCCTTCTCTAACTGTTTCTTTTCTCCCCCTCATGCTGAAAAAATTACCTCATTGAAATGGCAATCGGCAAACCGAGCCGTAAAAACATCACCAGTTTTTGGCTCAAGATATTTTATAATAGAAGGAGATTCATAGCCGACATATATTCCTAGTCTTCTTTGAGGACCCATCTTTGTACGTTGTAGTGGAGCAATCGGTACATATACCACACAATCAAAAATTTTAAGATGGAAAATATTTGGCTCTTGACCAAATGCTAATTGTAGAGGGGAGTACTCATGATATACACTTGGTCTGATGCGAATTAATGCTACAGTATGTAAAATTGCATGACCCCATATAGAAATAGGAAGTTTTGTTCTCATTATTAATGGTCTAGCAATAAGCTGGAGGCGCTTAACCAGTGACTCAGCCAAACCATTTTGTGTATGTACATAGGCAACAGGATGTTCAACAACTATTCCAATTGACATAAAATAATCATTAAAAGCCTGAGACGTAAACTCACCAGCATTGTCAAGTCTAACTTTTTTGATTGTATAATCAGGAAATTGTGCTCATAATTTAATTATCTGAGAAAGAAATCTCGCAAATGCCACATTGCGAGTTGATAATAAACAAACATGTGACCATCTACTAGAGGCATCTATCAATACCATAAAATATCGAAATGGTTCACACAGTGGGTGTATAGGCCCACATATATCACCTTGGATACGTTCAAGAAATGTAGGTGATTCTGTTTTTATTTTAGCTAGTGATGGTCTCATGATTAATTTTCCTAGAGAACAAGCCTCACATGAAATTTTACTAACTTGAAGGATCTTCTGGCCCTTTAATATATGTCCGTGTGAATTCTCAATAATTATTCACATCATCATTGAATTAGGATGACCTAAACGATCATGGCATAGAGTTAATGTCTCTGTATCTTCTTTAACTACAATATGTGACTCTATCGCATTTATATATGTGTAACGCAATCCTGAGGAAAGCTTTGGTAGTTTTTCTAATATGTACTTCTTTTCAGATACATAAGTAGCAAGATACAAATACTTTATATTTCCTTCAGTTGCAGACTGAGTATCATATCCATGAAGATATATATCATTAAAACTCAACAAATTTCTTTTAGATTTTGGTCAAAACAAAGCGTCTTTTATGAAATTTTTTTTTCCATTTGGCAATATAAAGCTGGCTTTTCCAGTTCCTTCAATTAAGTTTACATGACCTAATATTGTATTGATGATTGCCTTTGTTGATTTTAAATCGGAGAAGTACCTTTTATGTTTGAGAATAGTGTGTATTGTACCATTATCCGGTATGCAAATATCTCCAGTTTTGGTCTTGACTTCATCATTAAAATAATCCATATCAAGGTGCATGCAAAATAAATCATTTGGTGAGAATACATATTTAAAAATATTATTATAAGTGAAATA
Organism: Agave tequilana; assembly: GCA_038442645.1. Lineage (NCBI taxonomy): Eukaryota > Viridiplantae > Streptophyta > Magnoliopsida > Asparagales > Asparagaceae > Agave > Agave tequilana. Next base: position 124,380 of record JAVJIF010033338.1, on the reverse strand, counting down.
TTTTATTCAAAGATAAATTTGAAAATTACAAATAACAAAACATGGTAATACAATTATATATCTAATTATCTCCAGTATTCATAGAATCACGATGGGTCGAAAGATCAGTAAAATTTGAAGCATCAAGATGAGTTGAATCATCCATAGGATCTTCATATTTAGTGAAATTCACTTCCTTCTCTTTTCCTTTCAAGGATGCCTTGTAAAGCTTACAAATGTGCTCCGGAGTTCGACACACTCGAGACCAATACCCTTTGGTACCATATTTATAACAAGAATCTTCAGGATTCTGAAGAGAACTTTCACGAACATCTTTTCCTTTTTCATGTCTTTCTACATGATGCTTCTTGTGGATCGCGTTGTTTTGTAAAGGGTTGTAAAAACCACTTCGACCACGTCCACGGCCACGACCACGTCCATGGCCACGTCCACGCATGACCATGATTATATCCTTGTCCATAATTTTTAGAAAATGCAGCATTTGCTTCTAGAATGCTGCTGAACTAGTAGGACGAGACTGATGATTTTTGATCAAAAGCTCATTATTCTTCTCTGCCACAAGAAGAGATGAAATTAGTTTAGAATATTTTTCAAAACCATGCAACCTATATTGTTGTTGCAGTGTTATATTAGATGCATGAAATGTGGAGTAAGTCTTCTCTAGCATTTCTTCATCTGTGATATCTACCCCACAGAATTTTTTGGGATACTATTCTGAACATTGCAGAGTTATAATCGCTGACTTTCTTGAAGTCTTGAAAGTGCAAAGCATTCTATTCATCACGCATGGTAGGGAGCACAACTTCCTTTTGATGATCAAATCTTTCTATGAGATTTTTTCATATGAAGTCACTAATGAGTCTAAGACACGCCTGAAGCGTGGTAGACCAATCGATTCCAAAGATAAAAATCCTCAAAAAAGAAAAGGAGCAGATAAGCATGATGACCCCAATGTAGAAGAATGTATTCCAGAAGAAATATAAAATAAGACAAATCAAGAGATGAAAAACCCTAAAGGTATAGAAAATCATGAGATCTCTATTGATTATGCCAATACAGAGGGATTAATGAATCGAAATGAGATGAAAAATATAAATGAAATATTTTCCTATTCTGTAGCATGTGATATTGTTAACGGAAGTGAGGATCCTGAACCAAGATCCATCACTGAATGTCCAAATAGACATGATTGGACAAAATAGAAAGACGCTATACAGGCTGAATTGAATTAACTTAATAAGCATAAAGTATTTGGACCTATTATCCTCACGCCTGAAGTCGTGAGACCAGTAGGATACAAATGGGTTTTTGTGCGAAAACGTAATGAGAAAAACGAGATTGTGAGGTATAAAGCTCGACTTGTTGCTCAAGGTTTTTCGCAAAGACCTGAAATTGATTATGAAAAAACGTATTCTTCAGTAATGGATACAATTACGTTTGGATATTTAATCAGCCTAGCAGTTTCTAAAAATTTAGAAATGCGTCTTATGGATGTTGTTGCAGCTTATTTATATGGGTCGCTTGATAGCGATATTTATATGAAAATCCCTAAAGGATTTAAGATGCCTGAAACATTAAGTTCAAAACCCAAAGAATTATATTCGATCAAATTACAAAGATAATTATATGGGTTAAAACAATCAGGGCGCATGTGGTATAATCGCTTAAGCGAGTATTTGTTAAAAGAAGGATATGTGAATAATCCTATATGCCCATGTGTTTTTATAAAGAAAACAACATCCAGATTCATTATCATTGCTGTATATGTTGATGATTTAAATATCATTAGGACTTATAAAGAAGTCCTAGAAGTAATGATGTATTTAAAGAATGAATTTGAAATGAAAGACCTTGGGAAAACCAAATATTGTATTGGTTTACAGATTGAGCACTTTCAAAGTGGAATACTTTTACATCAATCAAATTATACTGAAAAGGTCTTGAAACGATTTAGCATGGATAAAGAAAATCCTTTAAGCACTCCAATGGTTGTCAGATCATTTAATGTGATCCATTTCGCCCTCGCGAAGATAATGAAAAGGTTCTTGGTCCCAAAGTATCATACCTAAGTGCAATTGGAGCTCTTATGTATCTAGCTAATTGTACCCGACCAGATATAACATTCGCTACTAATTTACTAGTAAAATTTAGCTCATCTCCTACACGGAGACATTAGAATGGTATTAAATATGTATTTCGTTATCTTCGAGGAATAACTAATTTTGGTTTGTTTTATTCCAGAGGATCAAAATAGGAAATAACTGGTTATGCAGATGCAGGTTACTTGTCAAATCCACATAAAGTCAGGTCTCAAAAAGGATATGTGTTCATATGTGGAGGTATAAGTGGAATGAACTCAAGCTTTGCAAAATTTGACATGATGATAACTATAACAAAATATAAAAATAATTAGAATCACAACAATTTATTTCACAATAAAATAGAAAAATTTACATTTCAATCATAATAGCTACAAACAAAAGAGGGAAGGTGAACATTAAAATTAAAAGGCCCAAGTAAAATTCACTTGGATTCATATCTACAACAAAGAGGATAGAAGTATTGATTATGATGATGATGGCAATAATAAACTTTAAAAATAGATTAAGCATCTTGCGAAAATCTCGAACACAAAGCTTCTGGAGATGTTGAAAAAATTTGAGAATGAAGAGTGATTGAGAAGTGAGTTATGTGGTTTAGAATTCACCAATTTATAAAGTGAAAATAAGCTGTTTTATAGTCATTTATAGCCGTTGGAGGAGAGAGAAAAGCAATTTGGATTTTATTCAATTAAATATTGTAATTAAGAAAATGATAAAATAAATGCATTTGTACTATATATATTTATGAGTTATAATATAGGCACGCCACGCTACTTGGTGGGTATTTTGCAGATATAATTAGTAAAGCAATAAATATTGAAATAAACATTGACACACCACGCTACTTGATAAACCTTTTAGTGGGTGTTTATACAGATATAAATAATAGAATAATAAAATATATAATATTGGTAGCTTGGGGTTTAATCCACGCAAGCATCAAATTAGAGGTTAGTAAAGATTTCATAATTACATCACTTTACTATAAATAGGTGGCAGGGCCTCCTTTCAAATATAGCAATGGTGTTATATGAACATCATTAGTATAATAATCCAGTTTTTCGTAATCACATCACATTACTATAAATAGGTGGCAGAGACTCCTTTCATTATAATAGTGGTGTTATACAAGTATTTTAAGTAGAATAACTTGCCATTTTTACCTTGAGATAGTAGAAGTAGAGGCTGAGACTTGTGATAGGACTTTTCCTTGAGCAATGGAAGTAGAGGCTCGTGACAAGACTTTTACCTTAATCTAATGGAGGTAGAGGCTTGTGGTAGAACTTTTTCCCTGAGCTGAAGGAGGTAGAGGCTGGGGACAGAACTAGAGTGATCGTGCTGATAATGTGTTGTAAAACTCCGAGATCATGCTGATAACGTGTTGTAAAACTCCGAGAAATATTACTCCAAAACAGAGAATTATAGAGACAGAGTAGAAGTAGGAATTCTTATTGATTTTTGAAGTGTACATTGAAATGAATCAGGAAGGGCCTATTTATAGGAAAACTTTGGGGTATTATGCAGTTACTACTATGCAGTCACTATGGATGCTTGCGTCATTACTTGCATCAGCGCATAGTAAAATTATTAATGGTGCATAGTAAAGGTTGGTAGCCATCGTTTCATAACAGTCTCATTGTTCACTTCATTAAAACACTGTATTCTTGCTGTATCTGCTCTTGGAATCATTATCCAATTTGCAGAATCATTTTTTTTCCTGTAGTTTTAGCAAAGTTCACATTTGGCATCAGGATGACCACTCAAATATCTTCAAAGTTCTCTTTCTTCATCGACATTTGATGTTCATTTTGAGTAATACATCTCAGCCAAATTATGATGCACAATATATTCACGTTGTCTTGAAGTTTTTAATATTTTCATTGGGCGAGTTTCAATTTTCCTAACACTTAGAGTTGTAGTGTCTGTTTGCTCTATCAACTCTGTACCTTTCTTGATTGAATCAGAAGGCTCAAAACTGATCATCATATATAAGAAATAAATAACCTAATGGACAATCAGACATTCAGACTAATGGACTCTTAACAACATATTACCGGTACTTTGACAACCATGTGTAACTCGCACTAATGAGACACTTGACTGATATTTATTGACACAGTTATGATTAAGAAATCCTTGTTTATTATCAATAGAAGGTCAAATGGAGTGTTTAGTCTTTGCTTGAAACCTGTAGATGACGATATAGAAAAATCTAGTATCTCGTTTGTTTGAAATGTAGAAGTTCTTATCTTAGGAAAAGTCGTTAAAAAGGTTGGACAGTGTGGAAGTTTAATGTTTTGTTTCATTATTCTTTTCAAAGTTTACATGCCTGTTAACATTAAGACGAGCTAGTTTTCTAACTTAAGAAAGAACATATTTGCTGGAAATAATTCACTTATGTTACTTACGGCTAACCATTCACCTGTTATACTAGAAAGCAGATATTTGACCTAAGGAGCGCATATACCAGCTAGAGTACTGTGTTTTTAACTGATTCTCAATTTATATTGCTGGTTGGATATTTTGCAAGTAGATTTAGCTCTTTCAAGAATGGGTTAATGTGTTGATCAAAGTTGTACGGGGGGTTTTCCTAATTAGGCCCATTCCATGACATTCCGTTGAACTTGGTAAAGAATCTCATACACCAGATATCTATAGGAATAAAATTATTTAGAGACTGTCAGTTCTTGCTCCTTGCTCCTCCTCCTCATATTTCTAGTTCTTCTTGTGCTAACAAATTGGTATCAGAGCCAAGGTGAAGCTTGAAGCTTGAAGCAAGGTGAAGCTTGAAGCTTCTTTGGGAGGTGATTCCCATTGTGAAGCTTGAAGCTTGAAGCAAGGTGAAGCTTGAAGCTTCTTTGGGAGGTGATTCCCATTGTGAAGCTTGAAGCTTGAAGCAAGGTGAAGCTTGAAGCTTCTTTGGGAGGTGATTCCCATTGTGAAGCTTGAAGCTTGAAGCTTGGAGAAGACCGCCCCTACCACTTCGTACAAGTGCTGAAGGCGAAGGCGAGTACAAGTGCTAAAGGTAAAGGCAAAGACAAGTTGCCGAAGGCGAAACTAAGTACCGAAAGCAAAGACAAGTGCTGAAGGTGAAGACCGTCGGTGACAGCCATGGCAAATTCCGGGAGTACACCGCTGGGACAAAAGCCTACACCGCTGGGGCAGATGCCGCTACCACGCCTCACAAAGACGAACTATGACAATTGGAGCATTCAGATGCGGGTGTTGCTTGGTGCACAAGACGAGTGGGAAGTAGTTGAGAATGGCTACACAGAGCCGGCTACTACTGATAACATGACGCCGAATCAGTTAAAGGCGTTGAAAGAAACGCGCACGAAAGACAAGACCGCTCTCTACTTCTTATTCCAAGCGGTAGATGAGTCGGGGTTCGAGAAGATTGCTAGTGCGGCAACTTCGAAGGAGGCATGGGAGATTTTGCAAAAAGTCTTCAAAGACGCCGACCGTGTTAAACAAGTGCGGCTTCAAACTCTACGAGGTGAATTGGAGGCCATGAAAATGAAGGAGTCAGAAGGAGTATCTGACTACATCACGCGTGTACAAACGGTGGTAAATCAACTCAAACGCAATGGAGAAACCATAATCGATTCAAGGGTCGAGGAGAAGATTCTGCTGTCATTGACCGAGAATTTCGAAAATGTTGTATGCGCAATTGAGGAGTCGAAGAATCTGGAGGAGATGACCATAGATGATCTCGCCGGTTCTCTCGAGGCGCATGAGCAACGGAAGAAGAAGAAACAAGATCTGCTCGAAGAGGCCTTACAATCTAAGGCAACTATCAAGGAGGACAAGACGATGTATGCCCAGCAAAACTGGCGTGGTCGAGGACGCGACCGTGGAGGTCGTGGTTACGGTAGAGGTTGCGGACGCGGAGACAACTAGAAAGAAAAGGACCAGCCAAGCCAACAAAATTGGCGTGGTCAAGGACGCGGTCGTGGTAGAGGCGGCCGGTCAAATCGTCAAAATGTCCAGTGCTACAAATGCGGCAAATATGGACACTACGCAAAAGAGTGCTACTCCAACAAAAAGATAGAAGAAAATGCGAAACTAGTCACGGAAGAGAAGATAAGAGACGATGGTGTTCTCATGATGGCCTATAAAGACATTATTCCTGATAGCGACTCGGTCTGGTATCTCGATACAGGCGCTAGCAATCACATGAGTGGGCACAAACATCTCTTTATGGAGATCCAAGAGATAGAAGATGGGCACGTGTCATTTGGAGATGCGTCGAAGGTTCAAGTCAAAGGCCGAGGAAAAATACGCTTTTCTCAAAAGGATGGCAAAGAAGGGACAATTGAGGATGTCTACTATGTGCCTGACATGAAAAGTAATCTCCTTAGCATGGGCCAACTATTAGAGAAGGGATATTCGATCTTCATGAAAGATCGAATGTTACACTTGAAGGACAAAGGAGGCCGGTTACTTGCACGAGTGGAGATGGCCAAGAATCGGATGTTCAAACTCAACTTGAGAAGTGTGCGAGAAAGGTGTTTGCAAGTCAACATGGATGACAAAGTCTCGTTGTGGCACTTGCGGTTCGGACACTTACATTATGGCGGCCTAACAGAATTAGCAAAGAAGCATATGGTCCACGGGTTACCAGATATGGACTACACCAAGAAATTTTGCGAAGGGTGTGTACTTGGCAAGCAAACAAGGAACACTTTTCAGAAAAGGGCGGAATATCGTGCAAGGAGTTCTCTCGAGTTGGTACATACCGATATATGTGGCCCGATCACACCTAAGTCATTCAGTGAGAAGAGGTACTTTATCACCTTTATTGACGACTACACAAGGAAGACTTGGGTTTACTTCATGAAAGAAAAGTCCGAGGCACTCGAGGTGTTCAAGAAATTCAAGATGCAAGTAGAGAAGACAACTGGTCTTTATATCAAGGCCTTACGATCGGACAGAGGCGGAGAGTACATGTCAACTGCTTTCAAAAGCTACTGCGAGGAACAAGGAATTAGAAGATTCTTGACTGAACCATACTCACCTCAGCAAAATGGTGTGGCCGAGAGGAAAAACCGGACTATTCTTGATATGGTTCGGTCGATGTTGAAGAGCAAAAACATGCCAAAAGAATTTTGGGCAGAAGCGGTGCAATGTGCTGTGTATGTGCAAAATCGGTGCCCACATGCGAAGATGGGAGATCAAACACCCCAGGAAGCTTGGAGCGGACGAAAACCAACCGTATCACATTTGAGAGTATTCGGTAGTGTGGCCTATGCGCACGTACCGGATCAAAGAAGAACCAAGCTAGATGACAAGAGTAAGAAGTACGTGTTCATCGGGTATGACGAGAAGACAAAAGCTTTCAAGTTATTCGACCCGATCGAAGAAAAGGTGGTTGTAAGCCGAGATGTGCAAGTGAATGAAGAAAGCGCATGGGATTGGAACAACAAAAAAGAGGTGACGCAGGAGGAAGAAATAGAAGAATCAACCTCTGCACCGATAAACAAACAGACAAGCCCTCCGACATCTGATGATGAAGAAGAACCAAGACAACCGAAGATGCGAAGCTTGCAAGATCTATACGAGACAACAAGCGAAGTACACTTGGTATGTCTTCTAGCGGATGCTGAGAATATCACTTTTGAAGAAGCAGTGAGAGATAAGAAATGGCAAGCCGCGATGGATGAAGAAATAAGTGCTATTGAAAGAAATGAAACTTGGGAGTTGGTGGAGCTGCCGAAAGGACATCAACCCATAGGAGTAAAATGGGTGTATAAGAAAAAGATGAATCCTCAAGGTGAGATAGAAAGATATAAGGCACGTCTAGTAGCAAAAGGCTATAGACAAAAGGCTGGGATTGATTATGATGAAGTCTTTGCTCCAGTCGCGAGGATGGAGACAATTCGGCTTCTTATATCCCAAGCAGCACAATTCAAGTGGCCAATCTATCAAATGGACGTGAAGTCAGTATTTTTAAATGGTGTGCTTGAAGAAGAAGTATATGTGGAGCAACCTCCTGGATACATGAAAGCCGGGAAGGAGAAAAAAGTGTTGAAGTTAAAGAAGGCGCTATATGGGCTGAAGCAAGCGCCGCGAGCATGGAATACCCGAATCGACACCTATCTCAAAGGGAACAGGTTCATGCAATGTCCTCATGAGCATGCATTATACGTGAAGAACAAAAAAGGTAACTTGCTGTTTGTTGCTCTTTATGTTGATGATCTCATATTCATGGGGAATAATGAGGAAGCGATGACTCGGGAGTTCGAGATGACAGATTTGGGGCTGATGAAGTATTTTCTAGGTCTTGAGGTTAAGCAAGGAAAATCGGGAATATTTGTGTCCCAAGAAGCGTATGCAAAAGACATTTTGAAGAAAAACAAGATGGAAGATTGCAACCCGGTAGCAACACCGATGGAACTGTTGGCCCAAAGGCCATTATCCCACTTATTTTGATGATAACAAAACATATTTAGTTATGTATTTAATATTTTTGTTTAAAAGGATTTCAGGTTCAAGAACAGGTTTTTGACGGCTCCGCTAAAAGACTCACAAGTTTGGACGCCGCAAAAATGAAGATTCCCAAGCTATGCACAACTAGGATGCTTCGGGATCAAGATGATGATGTGAAGATCAAGACAAGATCAAGACGTCAAAGAAAAACAATTTGTAATTTTATTTTATTTTAGATATTTTGTCAAAACTAAATATTAGAAGTAGAGCTATGGGATCATCACACACACACATTTCAGTTAGGCTTCAAAAAGATTTTTCAATTCCATTTCTAACTTAGTTTTTAAAAGAGAACATATTTGAAAATACGCTTTTTAGAAAAACAATAGTTTTGGAAAAACATTTTCATTGAAAAACAAGTTTGTGTTCAAAAGAATTTTATCAAACTATTTTTAACATGATTGAAGTATGACACATGCTTATACTTCATGTTTTTACAAGTTCCAAAATCTTACCCAAAACCCAAAACCAAAATCCAAGTTTTCTGGTTCTGGAAGTTCTGTTTTTCAGAACTCACAGTAACCGGTCGACCGACCCGGTCGACCGATGTGCACAATACTGTGCACGTCTATATCAGTCGACCGACCCGGTCGACCGAAGTTCATTTACGTTTACAGGAGTTTTCGGTCGACCGACCCGGTCGACCGATGAGCCCCAACGGTCATATTTTTGACCGTTGGCGGTCGACCGACCCGGTCGACCGGAATCTGTCAAAAGTTCTGACAGATCCAACAGCTAGTTTTTCTGACTGTTTTTCTTTTTGGGATTTGTCTCCAACGAGTTTTTGAGGCTGTTTTTGACCCCTATAAATAGAGGGTCACCTCATATTGATTAGACAACCATTGCAAAATATTTCTTAAGAGTTTTACAAAGATTTTCAAAGCTTTCTTCAAAAAGATTTTCCAAAGCCTAAATTCCCAACACCCAACTTGTAGCCTATTCCTCTAGCTTCTCTCTAGATTTTGCACACCACAATCCCAAGCTTTACATCTACATATTTGGTTCTAGGATTGTGCAAGTGAGCTTTTGTAAAGTGATCAAGTGTGATCACTCATTTCTTCTTGGAGTGAAGTTGTAGAGGCATCGGCCTCAAGGGAGCTAGTGAGCTTCAGGTGGTGTTGCGGCATCACAAGTGTAAGGGACAAGTGTGTCCTTGTATTGGCGATCCGGTGGGATCAACGATAGTAGTGCAAATCCTTCAAGTGTGAAGGCGGGGACGTAGAGCGTGGCTCGAACCTCGGAAACACATCCTAGCGTTTGCGTTTGATCAATTTTCTCTAACTCTACTCTTTTCAAATCTTGCACCTTTATTGTTGAATTTATTGCAAGTCTTTATTTGTACTATTTGTGTGTGAAATTTTTTAATTCCGCAAAATTGTCATTATTCATATAGCCATCACCTATTCACCCCCCCTCTAGGTGATTTCAATTGGTATCAGAGCCTAACCCTACAACTTAGGTCTAACCACCTTAGGGAGATCCATTTTTGGCTATATACATTTGTGTTGCATTTACTTTTACTTGTGCATTCATGGCATCCATGGACTTTTCTAGCATTAAATCCCCACCCAAGTTTGATGGTTTAAACTTCCCCATTTGGAAGGTGAAAATGAATCTCTTCCTTAAATCCCTAGGAGTTAGGGTAGCTAGGGCTATAACCAAAGATTTTATTGAACCCACTAGTGATGAGAGCACATGGTCCGAGGATACTTCCAAAGACTATGAGGCTAATGCTAGGGCACAATATGCATTGACCCAAGCATTAAATGAAGATGACCTTGCACGCATAATTAATTGTAAATCCGCATTTGAGGTTTGGAACATACTCATTGTGACTCATGAGGGAACGTCTCAAGTCAAGAGAGCCAAAGTTGACTTGCTACGTTCTCAATATGAGAATTTCTATATGTTTGATAATGAGAGCATTGATGACATGCTCACCCGTTTTACAAAAATAACTAATGCTCTTTCTTCCTTAGGCGACAAGATTGATAATGATCAAAAGATAAGGAAGGTGATTAGAGCTCTTCCCAAAACTTGGGAAGTCAAGGCGACCACACTCAAGGAGCTTAATGACAAAGAGGAGATGGACTTCTCCGGCTTCATCGGAAATCTCAAGACGCATGAGATGGAGATGAAAGTTAGAGAAGAAAGGGAGGCACCAAAGAAGAAGACCATTGCCTTCAAAGCCGCTCCTACCATACACGAAGAGGATGACTCATCGGAGGATTGCGATGAGGACTTCGCCATGCTCATCCGGAAGGTGGGCAAGATGTTTTACAAGAAGGGACGGCAAAGTAACTTCCGAAGAGGGAAGCCTCAAGGAAGGTACGAGAAGAAAAGAGAAGAACCCGGTCCTTGCTTTCATTGCAAGAAGATCGGTCACCTAATTGCCGATTGCCCCGCTCTACAAGCAACCACTTCCAAGCATGGGAAGAAGAAGAAAGCCTTGGCCGCTACATGGGATGATTCGGAGTCGGAATCCGAAGAGGAGCACGACGCCGCCAACATGTGTTTCATGGCACAAGGAGAGGACACTCCTAAGGTAACATTTGAAAACTCTCTTGATGATGATGATCTCACTATGGATGAACTAGCACGTTTCTTTGAGGAATTGCAACATAGGTATGAGATTTCACAATCTCATAATAAGAAATTAAAAAGAGAAAATGATGTTTTGAAGAACAAACTTGAAATTTGTTTAAAAGAGAAAAATGAGTTATCTACTTCTTTTGAAAAATTGAAAAATGATTTTGATAAGTATAAGGTAGCTAATAAAGGAAAAACCCCCATGATTTCTAGTGATAAAAATGTTTTTGTTGAAATTCAAAAACGTGTTGATTCTTTAGATAAAACTTTAAAGAAATGTGCATTTGATTTTAACAAGCTTGCATCTAAATTTCCTAAGGGAGTAGCCCAAGGGAAACATGTTCATCATAAACATGCTACACATAGACATGCACACACACATAACCATGCTTTTATGTACAATAGTGGTAGAATTTATATTTGCACACATTGTGGCCGCAAAGGCCATTTAGAAAAATTTTGTTATGCTAAAAATAATGTTAAGAATAAATTTGTTTGGGTTCGCCCCGGATCTAACCCCAAAGGACCCACTAAGATTTGGGTACCAAAAGAGCCACCGATTTTAAATGATACAGGTATAGGTGGATCTTCTCCCTCCAAGACTTAGGAGGAGGTGGTGCCCGGATGGTAGATGCAACAAAGCCTAAAGAACACATCAAGATTGCATCGCTATCGTGGAGGCACCTAATTTTGGAGATTGCCCGTAAATTGGTAACATCTCCATTTAAGAGTTTAATTTTGTATATACAATTGTTATAGGATTGCTAGTTTAATTTTATGCCTCATTGATACATGATTAGTATAAACTTGCAACTCCATCATGATTGTATATGCCATGTTTAGTTTTTGATATCTTTAGTTTCATGCCTTGTTTTATAGTATGTCCACATGTATAGGTTATTATTTGTGAATATATACTTGTATTCATATACACACATTATTTTCATAAATAAAAATTAAACATTTGAAAATTTTCCTATTTAAGCAAATACCTTAAAGATGGCAATTGCGCACCTCAACTCATTCAAGAGGAATCAAGAGGATGAAGTTCAGAACCCGTCATTGGGTATTCGGCTTCAACATCTTTAATATCTTTGTTTAAATTTGAAAATAAAATTAAGAAGGGATTGCATGTATTTTGATGTTTGTAAAGACTTAAAGAAGATTTAAAACCTGTTGGTGTTCCTATATGATTAATATATCATACCTATTTTAGGCTACAAAATTACTTAAAAATTTTTTTTTTTTTGGGCTATTTGCTGTTAGCAGACTTTCAGGCAAAGCCGGTCGACCGACCCCTAATACCCCGGTCGACCGACTCTGCCTGAGAGAAAATTTTTATTTTTTTTTGTGCTACCGGTCGACCGACCAGAATTCCGGTCGACCGATGCTGTCCTGCTGTGGTCTCGGGATATTTCGGTCGACTGACCCGGTCGACCGATCTTATTTACAGAGCTCTCGGTTGGATTCAGTCGACCGGACCGGTCGACCGATCGTCGTGTTTTTGCCCTAATCTGCTATATATTTTCATTTTTCTCTCTCTCTCTCTCATTTCACTCAGCGACCGGACGCCCCATATTTTCCCCAAAATTTTCGTTCTCTCCAATCCTTCAACCAAATCCAAATCTTTTTAAAACCCATCTCAAATCCTTCATCCTACTTCCGGATCTTCGATTTCAGCAACTTCCAACCACCGGATTCGGAGAATTTCAGGCTTTTCTGTCTAGGGTTTTGGATTTTCTCAATTAAGGTAAAAATCAAATTTTTGACTCTAATCTTCATTTCTTGCTTTGAAATCTTTTATCTATTGTCATCAATCTAGGTTTCTAAGCTTCTAGATCGTGCCCTAAACTTGATTACACCTAAAAATCCAATTTTTATTCATCATGCCTAAACGTTCCAGATCTGAGAAGGGAAAGGAAGTTGCACAACCTTCCTCCCAAGCTCCTAGACCCATTCGGGCTTTTATTAATGATCTTGCAGCTGATAGATACTCCCATCTCTCCACTAGAAACATCAACTCAGGGAGATTTGTAGCCATTCAGGATTTTGAACATCTAGATATTCCACACATTCTGCAAAACAACAATTTAGTGGAATTCCTAACCATCAAGGAACAAGTCTACACCTCCCTTGTTCCTTACTTTTATGCCAATTTTGAATTCGATGGAAATCGAATCACATCTAGGGTTTTAGGTAGGAACATCGACATTTCTATAGGTCGATTTGCTAGGATTCTGCATCTCTCCACTGGCGGAGCAGATGTGTACTCACATGATTTGCATGACTTTGAATTTCCGGAGGGTGAATCTTCACTCACCGCCTCTACTCTAATCCACGGGAATGACAATCCCGGCTTGGTTAGAAACGAGGTTGTGAGTAGGTACACTCTTCAATCTCAAGTTCTTGCCAAGATTATCTTCTACAACATTGTCCCCAAACATGGTGAGTATAGCCATGCTAGGGGTTGTGTCCCTTTGATTATCTATTGCCTGCTTAAGGGATTAAGGTAAACTTTCCTAGAGTCATAGCGTCTCATATGGGCTCTGATCAGATCCGTACTGCGGGTAGAAGCTTGCCCTACGGCATGCTTATTACCCATCTTCTTAGGGCCCTTGACTTTGATCTCTCCACTGAAACTCCTTCCAATCCCCTGACCAACATCAATGGAGTTATCCTGAAGATGATGGAAGCACAGCTGCGTAGACACGCTCCTGTGCAACCACCTCTTCCTCCTGCTGGTCCTGGCTCATCTTCAGCACCAGGATCTTCTTCTTCTGCAGCACCTGCATTTCCTCCTGAGTTACTAGCTCTTCTCTCTTCGGATGTCCGCTCTCAGATCGAGGCGCACCAGGCCTGGGTCGAGAAGCGCGACGCAGCCATTCGGGCGGAGATGGATGCTCGTGACATCCGGGATGCTGCTTTTCGGGCGGAGGTCCGAAACGACATGTCATATTTCGCTGATTCCATGAGATTCGTGGATGTCCAGTTTCAGGCCCTTTTCTCAAAATTTGACATGCCCGTTCCTGATCGGACTCCGACTGCTTGTCGTCTACCAGCCACCGGTCCTCCATTCCCTCCCAGAGCTCGCTCTTCTATTCCGCCACCGCGCACCAGAGTAGATGGCATGGATCCAGAGGAGGTTGCTTCTTCAGAGGAAGGTGGTGATGATGACGGAGACGGCGATGACGGTGATGATGGTGCTGAGGAGTGACCTCCCCTTTTGATGATGTCAAAAAGGGGGAGAGTTATTTTGAGAGAGATATTCTGTAGTATTTGTGTTTTGGATATTTTGTGATGTAGTATTTTATTTTGTGTTTTGGACATGTAGTATTTGTTTTTATTTTGCTTTGGATATGTATGTGTTGTGGATGTTGTGGACATGGTTGTGTATCTCTTATTTATGTCATGTATGAACTCATTTCCTTCATCTATTCTATGACATGAGTATTTGGTATTATTTGTTGGCATGGAAATATGGTATTTATCATTTACATATGTTTTTCCTATATATGCATGTGTTGAGGGGGAGCTTCATTTGAAGTCTCTACCCAAAATATTTTGCGATAACTACATATGTTTTGCCATCATCAAAAAGGGGGAGATTGTTGGCCCAAAGGCCATTATCCCACTTATTTTGATGATAACAAAACATATTTAGTTATGTATTTAATATTTTTGTTTAAAAGGATTTCAGGTTCAAGAACAGGTTTTTGACGGCTCCGCTAAAAGACTCACAAGTTTGGACGCCGCAAAAATGAAGATTCCCAAGCTATGCACAACTAGGATGCTTCGGGATCAAGATGATGATGTGAAGATCAAGACAAGATCAAGACGTCAAAGAAAAACAATTTGTAATTTTATTTTTATTTTAGATATTTTGTCAAAACTAAATATTAGAAGTAGAGCTATGGGATCATCACACACACATTTCAGTTAGGCTTCAAAAAGATTTTTCAATTCCATTTCTAACTTAGTTTTTAAAAGAGAACATATTTGAAAATACGCTTTTTAGAAAACAATAGTTTTGGAAAAACATTTTCATTGAAAAATAAGTTTGTGTTCAAAAGAATTTTATCAAACTATTTTTAACATGATTGAAGTATGACACATGCTTATACTTCATGTTTTTACAAGTTCCAAAATCTTACCCAAAACCCAAAACCAAAATCCAAGTTTTCTGGTTCTGGAAGTTCTGTTTTTCAGAACTCACAGTAACCGGTCGACCGACCCGGTCGACCGATGTGCACAATACTGTGCACGTCTATATCAGTCGACCGACCCGGTCGACCGAAGTTCATTTACGTTTACAGGAGTTTTCGGTCGACCGACCCGGTCGACCGATGAGCCCCAACGGTCATATTTTTGACCGTTGGCGGTCGACCGACCCGGTCGACCGGAATCTGTCAAAAGTTCTGACAGATCCAACAGCTAGTTTTTCTGACTGTTTTTCTTTTTGGGATTTGTCTCCAACGAGTTTTTGAGGCTGTTTTTGACCCCTATAAATAGAGGGTCACCTCATATTGATTAGACAACCATTGCAAAATATTTCTTAAGAGTTTTACAAAGATTTTCAAAGCTTTCCTTCAAAAAGATTTTCCAAAGCCTAAATTCCCAACACCCAACTTGTAGCCTATTCCTCTAGCTTCTCTCTAGATTTTGCACACCACAATCCCAAGCTTTACATCTACATATTTGGTTCTAGGATTGTGCAAGTGAGCTTTTGTAAAGTGATCAAGTGTGATCACTCATTTCTTCTTGGAGTGAAGTTGTAGAGGCATCGGCCTCAAGGGAGCTAGTGAGCTTCGGGTGGTGTTGCGGCATCACAAGTGTAAGGGACAAGTGTGTCCTTGTATTGGCGATCGGTGGGATCAACGATAGTAGTGCAAATCCTTCAAGTGTGAAGGCGGGGACGTAGAGCGTGGCTCGAACCTCGGAAACACATCCTAGCGTTTGCGTTTGATCAATTTTCTCTAACTCTACTCTTTTCAAATCTTGCACCTTTATTGTTGAATTTATTGCAAGTCTTTATTTGTACTATTTGTGTGTGAAATTTTTTAATTCCGCAAATTGCCATTATTCATATAGCCATCACCTATTCACCCCCCCTCTAGGTGATTTCAGGAACTTGGTGCGAAACTCTCAAAATTTGATGAAGGAGATCGAGTGGATGCAAACAAATACCGGAGCTTAGTGGGAGCCTACGGTATCTCACATGCACAAGGCCTGACATTGCATATAGCGTCGGGATAGTGAGTCGGTTCATGGAGGAACCGAAATACTCACATTTGAAGGCTATCAAGAGGATTCTTCGATACATTCGAGGAACTGTATCACTCGGGTTATTCTACTCGGAGACACATGAATACAAACTGGTGGGTTACTCCGACAGTGATTGGTGCGGAGATATAGATGATCGAAAAAGCACATCGGGATATGTGTTTTATATGGGAGACACAGCTTTCACATGGGTCTCGAAGAAGCAGCCAATAGTAACCTTATCAACATGCGAAGCAGAATATGTGGCAGCATCATGGTGCGTGTGTCTGGCTGAGAAATTTGCTATGTGAGCTAAAACTCCAGCAAAACGAAGCGACCGAAATACGAGTTGACAACAAATCAGCAATTGAGTTGGCAAAGAATCCGGTGCACCATGAAAGGAGTAAACATATAGATGTTCGTTTCCATTTCATACGGGAACATGTGAAGAAAGGTAAAGTGCGACTGAGTCACGTTGCGAGTCGTGATCAAGTGGCAGATATCTTTACAAAGCCGCTACCAACAGCGCTATTCGAAAATTGCAAGAAGATGATTGGAATGAAGGATGAAAAATGTTTGAGTTTAAGGGAGGAATTTGTTGAAAGATAAACTCAAACAAAGTCCCTTGGAGTTCCCAATACAATATTAATTAAGGAGATGAGAGGTCAAATGCATTATGTAGTTTGTAATTACCAAGAGTCATTGTGAGGAAGTCTAAGAGTCATTGTGTGTGGAATTCCAATGTGTGTGGAATCCCAAGAGTCATTGTGAGGAAGTCTAAGAGTCTTTGTGTGTGGAATTCCAATGTGTGTGGAATCTCAAGGGTCATTAGGAGTCTATAAATAGCGCTGTCATCCTTGAATGAAAAGAGAAGCAAGAGTGAGCAAGAGTTTGATAGAAAAGAAATTTTTGTGTTCTTACTCCTTGCTCCTCCTCCTCATATTTCTAGTTCTTCTTGTGCTAACACCAGTAAAAAAGAGTATGATCTAAACATTTGTACATGTCTTTGTCATTTTTTCCCTTCTGAATTCGGGAACATAGCTCTGCGCATGTACAACTGAAGGCCATGTAGTTTCTTATCTTGCGTATGCTTGTGATAGATGAGAGAATAAGATGCTCCCGTTCCCAAAAAACAATCTAGAGGCACACTACAATACATGTGGTTTACCGTCTGGATTTTACATCACTTTTAATTTCTTTCTAATGCGAACAAGATGTTTTTAGTACTCAAAACTGTCATTTTTATTTCCCTTAAAAGTCTTTTCAAAATGACACAAAATCTAATGGCATAAACATCTAGTAAAAGTTCAATCTAATTGCATTCTCAAACTAATATGTGAAAACAATTATCCAGTCTGGAACAAAGATATTGTCACCAAATTATGATTTGAAGCTTAGGAGTAATTATTCTATTGATATCTAATATATAAATTCTTTGATGGCAATATTTAATTAGAGTTATTAAATGTCAGGTCTATGTATTTCAGTATATATTTCGATTCCCAAATTCTCATCCAATTCATTCTTTCCCACATCTTGTCTCTATCCTTAGTGTCTCACTAGCTCTATTAATTATCATGTCATCATCACCACATTTCCTCTTTCTGGAACATGAAACAATCTTCAGGTTTTATAAATGAATGTTCTCTCAAAGAGTCTCCGTTCATTATTTAAAGAAAGTCAAAAATATATAATGCATCCATATCAAATTGATTCTTAATCCCAGTCATCCAAGTATCAATTTTTTATCTGTCTTGGTTGCTTAACTGATACATCTTGAATATAGAACAAGTTTTAGCATAGAAAAAAGCTCCAAAACACGTATCTCCGGATTGTCATGTGTGTTTGCTCTTTCATATCTATGCCGTGTATGAGAGCAAGGTGGCGGCCCCATGAAGAACATGTGTTCACAATATGAATATGTCGGATGTGTAATTCTAAGGATTTTAATGATGTGTACTAACCTATAAATTAAGTTGCTAATGAGTTTTGTTAATAGTCTTATTACAGGATAAGACATATTATTAGCAGATGGATGGATTAAGCAACACTTTCACATCATTGTGGAGGATGAAAGGACATTTGAGCCCCACAATATCAAGCCAATTCAAAATTAAATCAAGCTATACAAGAGCCATTTGGAGCAAGAAGAATCAATCTTCAACTTTTACAATCTATAGGAAATATGTAAGTAATTAAAGAAGCTTAATTATCTTTAGTTTGCGGCAAATAGAAATTCTTAAGCATTTTAACTTTCTATCTCTTTACTATATTCCCTGGTAGAATGTCTATTCTACCAGTTAGTTTTCTAATATCTTACCAGTATCTTTAGTTGTAGAATACAATAAGACAAAATTCTGTTTAAATAGTCTTTATTTAAATAGTCTCTCTCATTTGACAACAAATCTGAAACTTGTTCCTGTCTCCACTCTCGTTTTGATTAAAGAGAAAACATCAATTGTTTATTAACTTGTTTTTTCTCATCCTCTATTGGCCATGTGATGTGCTAGTCTCCTCATGTCTTGACCCATGTGTACAATGATCGGTTGTCAGTTCTTGTCTCAAGTAGGCTGCACTTTCTCTTTTATATATATTTCTCGGGCTGCTATAGTACATGCTATTTTATTCTTTAATTAGCCCACAAAATGACTGATTCCCACTTGCCTCTCTAGAGCTGACATAGTACACATCTAGTCACTTTTTAGTCTAGTATTTTTCACAGCTGCACCTCTTCCCTAGCTTCAATAATACCCATTGTTTAATCTATAAGCAAGAGAGAAAACCTTCTCTCTTTTTTTTTTCAGCTACTACAACAACCTTTCCCCTTTCTCTCTTTCCTCAGCTAAAACACACTCCCAATCTAATCCCTGTCACTAGCATTAAATGCCTTATGGGAAAAAAATCTCTCTCTATCTAAGATCTTGAAGCCTTGTTGCCTTGATTCTTATATTTAATTGAGATCACAATTTAAAAACAGAGAACATAAATGAAAAATACACAGCAATTGTACAGAACTAAAACTTTCAAAAATTCTGAGAGAAGTTATTGAGATGCAACCTTCATCAATCCTTCAGCAACGTCTCATTTAAAGAAGTGCCAAAGCATTCAATTCTTCATTAAGCTTCTTTACTTCATTCAAATCTCTATTGGTTGGAGAATTTTGGGTTTTAAAGTCTTAAATTATTTTTGATTCTCTAAATTTCTTGATATTAAAAGTGCCAATTATTGAAGATAGTTATTTATTACTCTTTGATTACATTGTTATTTATTACTCTTTGATTACATAGAGCCTCATTGTATATATTTTATTTGATTTGAGTTATTGTGCTAACCAGTTCTCACTCTTATTTTAGAGAACAAAAACAAAACTTGTGAACTTGTATGCCCACTTGGTGTGAAGAGAAAGTCCAACTCCGGGGAGGACATTAGCGATTGTATACTCTTCGGGGAGAAGAGTGAAAGTCCAAGCTCGATGTGAGTTGCGTAATTACTCACTTCGGAGAGAAGCTAACAGTGAATTTGAAATTTTAGAGAAGAGACCTATAAGTATGGGAAGTAGGGGGATTTCCCAAACCACTCTAAAATCTTCGTGTTCCCCTCCTTCTCGCACTTTAGCTTTTAAACTATAATTGTTGCATTAATTGTCTAATTGATTAAGTTATTATTACACTACTGCGATTGTGCTAGTTAATTTCTAGTACAAATCATTATTATGCCAGTCAATTTATTATTCTGCAATGAATATGTTCTAGTTAATTTATAGTACAAATCATTATTATGCCAGTCAATTTATTATTCTGCAATGAATATGTTAATAGAAATTGTATCCTGTCAGTTAGTTTTAGATTCTGACAGTCACTGCTTGATTCTGCCAGATTTTCCCACTCTGTTTATAGTTTATTTTCTTATTCTACTAGCTGAACTAGCATTCTACCAGAACATCTAGTTCTTGGAAAATATTTCATTAGACCATATGTATAATTTAAACCCTATGCACCCCCTCAAGGGTCCTACAAGATGAGTATCAAGCTTGTAGGGGATTGAATTGAACATCTTATGGGGATCAAATATTAACTAAAATGAGGTGGGTTGGGGTTGGGAGGTAAATGGGTGTGTGTTAGCCCAGAGGCCTATTACTCTAGTTTTGATGATGATTAACTCATATAGTTGTAGTATTAATGATCTTGTGATATCTAAGTGACAGATTTAATTAAGATCTTAGTAAGTTTGTTTTGCTTCAAAAAAAACTCAAAAGTCAAGTTTTGAAGCTAACAATTGTTGATTCAAGAGATCAAGCATAAATATCACATTTAGAATTTAAGGAGAAGCCAAGCTCAAAAGAAACAAATTTGGGTCAAGTCAAGATTAAGAGATAAAGAAGAGTGAATACACAGTTTTTGACAATGGTTTATTGAGTTTCATTTGAAACTGAATTAAAGTTTTAAAATTTAGTTTTTACAAAATCTTGTTTAAAAGAGTTTATATTTCAAAATTAATTTGAAATCTCAAAAAAAAAGTGTCACAAGCCAGTTGGCTTGTGCACACGATCGACCGGACGGTTAACCGTTGGCCAGAGAACAACAACTCTCAGGTCGATCGACCGATGGCGAGAGAGTAAAACATGCTCTCGAGTCAGTCGATCAGGCGATCGAACGACAGCTTTGAGAACAGAATTTGTTCTTACATCGATCGACTGAGCAGTTGACCGACAGCTCCCAACAGCTAGAAACTAGTTGTTAGTGGTCGACCGGCAGGCTGGCAAAGTTGCTATTTTTTGATTTTTAACTACATGATGAACTAGCATGTAGATGTGCAAATACGAAAGAATTGAATATATAATATATATATATATATATATATATATATATATATATATATATATATATATATATATATATATATATATAATACGTGAGTATAAGTATAAATCTATGTGTATTTGTGTGCAAATGCAAGATTTGGTTAACTAAATACTTAATTAATGAATTTTGGCGGGCAGAATGGTGAGGTGACGATGGAATGAGGGTGTTGGCGATTAGTGTGCATATGTGGCAGCCTTGGGGCAGAGTTAATATAAATATTAATGTAAAAATCAAATAGGATTCTCAAGATAAGAGAACTCATCTCAAACTCTCTCTCACACATACACTCTCTCTTTCTCTCCCTCTCCTCTTTCCCTGATGATCGGAGGCCAACCGGGGGGGAGTTAGCGACGGCAGGCGCCGCCAGGACGGTGGAGATGGGCGCCCTAGCAGCCGACGGTTGAGGGAAGAGTCAGATCCCCTCCCCAACTCTTTCTTTCTTTATTTTTCTCTCTTTCTCGTAGTGGTGGCTGGCGGACCGGGGATGTTGACGACAGTGGGGAGATCGTTGATTGCGAGGAGGTTATGACGGCGATCTGGAAGGTGCTACGTGAGCCTCTCCCATCTTTTTTCTTTCCTCTCTCTCTCTCTCACTCTTTATCTCACTCACTCTCTCTCCCCTAGGCTCTGATCGGTGGTGGGCCTGACCGAAGACGGGCCTGACTGACGGTGAAAGCTAGGTCAATGGTGTGGGCTCGAGCGACGGCCGCAGGCACGGGGCAGCGGCAGCAGCATCAACTGCTGTTGTTTTTAGGAAAAGAAAGAAGAAGAAAAGAAGAAAGGATTGCAGGTTTGGGTTTGAACCCGACTCGACCCGCTTGGAACTCGACACCACTCTTTGACTTAAAGAAAGGTAAAATTCTTTTCAAACCCCGATGAATAAAATATTTACATTTTGGACCTTTATAATTTACAAAACTGATCTTGAATTATTAGATTGATTTTCGGGTAATCTCTTGGCCATCCGGAGTTGGATTCGAACAATTCTTGAGCCATTACGATCGTGGAGACGAGAACTACACCTTTGTGATGCTAATCAAGGAAATCAAGCAAATGTGAGTGGGTTTTTGATAAATTGGATTTAATTGTAAAATAATCACAAATGTGATTTTCTGATAAATATATCGATATGGCTAAATTGTGATTTATGATAACAAGTTATGAAAATGAATTTGAAAGAATCGAAGACTTGAACTCAAACTGAATATGAACTTTAATTATCAGCAAAATGATCATGTATGAATAATTGTTGATGCTAATTATTAATTGATATGATCAATGACAAGTGTGTGCATGTATCGTATAATTGACATGTTGTGATATCGCAGAGTTATGGCAGAATAAATGGGGGAGTGTGTGGTGAAGTACTAACTATATTCATTCATGGCGGATGAGAGGTGTGCTCAAATAGTATATATCCATCCCTTTGTGACGGATAGGGGTTGTGTCGAATAGTATATGTTTATTGAAATAAATTAGTGATATATGCATCACCGAGTATTTTGAGTGTCTGAATAGGGGGGTGTGTGTGTACTTTACATGTGTTGAATGTGTTACCTATGTATAGTATGATAGACATCATAATATAGAATTATAATGAAAACACTGACACTTGTTATTTATATACACATCAGTATTAATTGTGCAATAAATTGAAGTAAGTTGGTTATATTGATGAAATATCTATGTTCATGGTCACTCATTTTCATGTTTCATGCACACTATACATTGTTAATACCATGTTATATTTAAGAATAAAATTAATTTCACTCACTGAGCTATCGAGCTCACCTTCCTCAATTTAAATATTTTCAGGCAAGGCAAATCAAAGATGCAACTAAAGGATTCGGGAGCATAATACTGGATTATCATCAAACACTCTAACGGACATTTAAAGTTGATGTTTGTAGGCTGTCTAAAAATCACTAAAAGACAAGCCATTAAAAAGCAGAATTCCAAGTTCTAGACGCAAAGCCGATTTTGGCCACGTCTCAGCCGCACCAAGGCGCGAGGGTCGAAACCCGCGTCTCAGCCGCATCAAGGCGCGAGGATTGAAACCCGCGTCTCATCAGTATCAAGGCGCGAGGCTCAACAGCCGCGTCTCAGCCGCATCAAGGCGCGAGGGTCGAAACCCGCGTCTCATCAGCATCAAGGCGCGAGGCTCAACACCCGCGTCTCAGCCGCATCAAGGCGCAAGGGTCGAAAGCCGCGTCTCAGCAGCATCAAGGCGCGAGGGTAGAAACCCGCGTCTCAGCAGCATCAAGGCGCGAGGCTCAACAGTCGCGTCTCAGCAGCATCAAGGTGCGAGGGTAGAAACCCGCGTCTCAGCTGCTCCAAGGCGCGTGGGTTGACACCCGCGTCTCAGTTGTAACCGTCCCGGTTTCGGGGCCAATCAAAGCCCACATAACGGGGAAAGTTAGCACCAATTATGGAGTATTTTTAGGAGGCACGTACGCCCCTGAAACCCCTATAAATATCCCCGTCGCTATGAAGAAGGGGTTGGAGATTCAGTCGGATGATTTTTGGGAGAAAAGAGCTCTGAGAGAAAAGAGAGAGTTCAACCCTTCAGAGAACTTGCTGCGTTCAAGTTGCTCTTTGCCTATCTTCTCTTTGAGAATTTTGGTAGACAGAGCTGAGTTACTCCATCTACCATCCGAAGAGGAGATCCCCGGAAGGTCTCGACGGTCACCCGGTCAACGGAGAACAAATTCACTCTCCACCGCGACTTGAAGAACCCAGCCTTAAACAAAGGGAGGATTCAAGACTCAACATCCTCCCTCCCTTCTAATCGGAAGACTGATCTGTTGTAAATTTCTATCCAATCAAAAGAATTTAACAATCGAATCCTCCTTTTTCCGACGCATACAAGAGATGGCAACTCCGCTGGGGACTACATTTGTCACTGACGAACAAATCGTGGCGCAAGGTGACGTCCTACATAAGGGAAAGATGGTCGAATCGCTCGTTGTCGAGTTCGACCAGGCAAAGTATGAAGAGTTTCTCTCTTCCGGCTCCAAGAGCCCAAGGACCCGCGTCTGCCGCAGGTCTCGACTGGGAATGGCCCCGAAGTCTGATCTGAGGCTCTCTCGGGCGCTGCTGCTGCAAAGGGTGTCGCAGCCAACTGTGCCAAGCAGGATACATGCGCCAACGTCTCTCAGGAGGCCCGCGTGGTCTCAGGCACAACTGCCGTTGCGACCAACCGCGCCATGCGGAACACACGCGTCAGCGTCTCTCAGGAGACCTGCGTGGTCAAAATCTCCGGTGTCCAGCCTTTCCACCCTCTCCCTCAGCACCAAGTCGTTGTTGGTTTCTATCCACCTCCACGACGCAACTGAAACGCTGAGCGTCGACAGAGGAGGCGTGCGCGTCAACTGCAAGTTGGAACTTCTGATTGTCCAACTGAGGCAGGACGCAAAGTTCAATCCGGCGTCTTGGCCGCGCCACATCCAGCACGCGAAGTCAGCGTTTGGCGGCCCAAACGCGAGACTCCCCAAATTAGGTCCTCTGAAGTCCAACTCGCCAAACGCCAAGACGAAGCCTTCGCGCCTCGTCAAGTGCAAGAGGCTCGCGCCCTTAGGCTTGGGGCCCAGCGGCCCACTCACTCTCAAACGTCCCTGCCCCGACGCACCAAGCAGCAACGCGACAGCCGAATCTCCTCTCAGCAGAGACGCCAGTCACACGTCCTAAAGCTGTGACGCGAGAACCGCGTCTCTGAATCCTGCGTCCAAGCTGTACAGCGCAAGGATGCCTCCCGCCCTCGAAGTTGCGAGGCTAATCTCTTCGATCCTCTTCCCATGGATCTAAGAGATTACTTGACAAAGAAAAGAAGTGCCAATCAAACCACTTCATCATGTTGCTGCCAACGGCTCATCTCCATGCTCTCTGAGTGCCGTTGCGGTTCAGGCGTGACTCAGCAGTCCTTAGTTAGACAGCTGACCCTGATTCCCCCATCAGCCAAAAGAAGGCGCTCTTACAGGCGGAGGATCTTCTCTGACACTGAGTATCCAGAGCTCACTGCTAACATGGCGAGCAGGAGCAGGGGAAAACAGCCTGTAGTCAGCTCCGACGAGTCTGACTCTGAACCGGAAGGAGTGTACGACAAACTCGCACCCGGACCGGGGCCATTCCCCCGATTAACTACAATGCCCTAGCCCGGGGCATTGAGATTAATGACTCGCACCCTGCCATTGCAGAGTCGCAGGCCTCAAACTCTTCTATAGAGAAAGAGGCCTTCACATACATGACGAGCACTCATGAGGAGACCGCTAAGCGCTTGGAGCTGCAAGCCCAGGTCCAGAAGGAACAACTCGAGATAATTCGTGCTCAGCAAGAATCCATCGACTCTCTCAAGCAGATGCTCGCACAGTTGCTCGAAGACAGGAGGAAATCTCCCCCTAGAAAGTCTAAGGGCAAACAAAAAGAGGGAGAAAGCTCATCTTCTGAACACTCCGAGAAGAAAGAGCAACCCACCTCTGGTTCGTCTAAATCCTCGTCGCAGAAAAAGAACGATCAAGACCAGGGAAAGGTTCATTCTAAAAGAATGAATCAGTTGGAGCAGCGCCTTGAAGCCCTTACTAACGGAAAGGCCTCCAAGAAGTAGGAGTGGTCCGACCATATCCAGCCGAGTGGGACCTGGTTCCGTACCCACCCAAGTTCAAGGCTCCAACCCTCCAAGCATTTGATGGGAAAGGTTCACCGAACCAACATATCTACTATTTCAAGTCCCAAACTGGGAATGTGGTAGGTAACGACGCTATCCTGGCGCGTTTATTCATCGGCACCTAAAAGGGCTGGCCTTTGAATGGTTCATGAAGCTCCCAGAAGGTTCCATCAAGAACTGGGGTGATTTGGAGAAGCTTTTCTTAACACGCTTCTTTGAAGATGACTCGGAGATCAACATGCCTACCCTTTTAGCCACCAAGCAGCGAAAGGGAGAGTCCGTTAAGTCTTTCGTGGAAAGATTTCGGAACGTGGCACTCCGATGTCCGAGCGGTATGACCCAGGTTACCCTGGTGGAAACATGCCGCCACAATCTCCAAACCTCACTCCTTGCTCAAGTAGAAGTTGCTGAAAGCCGCACCTGGAAACAATTAGTCCAACAAGGTGAATAGGCTGAGGAGATTGTCGCTCGCGTCAGAGCGGAAGAAAACAAACCCAGGCCTGAAAGGTCAACGAGGCGTGCGTCAGACACATCCCTCCAAGCCAAAAGGAAGGATAACTTGGCAGCAGAGACCAAGTCCCCTGTCAAACCTCAACCGGTCAAGGGAAGTGGCTCTTCAAGCTAACCACGGGCCAACAAGCAGTATTCCTTTAAGGATGAACATGTCGACTCGCTCTTCAAATTACTCAACAAGAGCAATCGACTAAAGCTTCCTGAAGCTAGGCGCCCCGAGGAAGTCGGTTAAAACCGACAATCCCAGCTACTGCATGTACCACAGGATGTTGGGACAAGAGCTGTTATGTCTTCAAGGACATCCTTCAGGCCCTGATTGACGCGGAGGTATTAAAACTCCGACCAGAGCAGAAGAAGGTGACGGCTAATATGACGTCAGTTCTCCAGTTTGGGAGACAACACCCAACACCCTCTGGAGTAGTCCCTATCCCAAGAGGAGAGCTGAGAATGGTCAACACAGACCGTCACCAGCAGCAAGAAAAGGGCTTGGTACCTGTTCCCACACCTCGGGGAGAAGTCATGTGGGTCCATCCCGACCTTATTGATGGCCAGCAATGGACTACTGTAACCAGCAGGAAGTCTAAAGGCAAAGCAAAGGCTTCATCCTGCAACGTGGTGTGTGCCTCTTCTCGAGAAGCGAAAACTGATATTCCCCCGCTAACTGACTCAGAAGAGAAGACAATAGTTCTGGCCGCAGAACCCAGTCAACTGGTGGTAGAAACCCGTTCGGGGCAGCCATATTTGAAAAAGTATGGCGAAGTGGCGGTAACTCCTCCAAGACCCACTGCAGAGCCAGCCAAGCCCTCCACGAAGCAACCCGGGGAGAAACAGAAAGAACTTCAATTTTCTCGAGTTCTTTCAAAAGACATAGCGGAAGGATCCACGTCACCTTACCGCTTTGATGTCCTGGCTCAGTTGGCCAACATCCCGGCGCGGATTACGCTTTATGAGCTCCTCAGGCTATCAAAGTCAACCAGAGAGGCTTTACAAGAAGCTCTGGCCAATGCTGAGGTCTTCATGACCCAACTACCAAAGGAGGAAGATGTAGAGGATTGCCTCCACGCCTCCCAAAATATTCCCCGCATCACCTTCACGGCAGATGATATGCAAGTCAAAGGGAAGCATGATCGACCCTTTTACTTTGCAGGGTATATTAGATCATCTGAGGTGAACCGCATTCAGGTAGATCCCGGGTCAGCATTGAGCATTATGCCTCGCAGGGTCATGCAACATCTCGGGATTCCTACTCACCGTTTGAGCCCTACCCAGACGATCATTTATGGGTTCAATGCCAATAGTACCCGTCCGATGGGGAAGGTCAAGCTCAAATGCCAGATTGGAGACCTGAGGTCAGAGGTGACATGCTACATCATAGATGCTGACACCTCCTACAATCTACTGCTGGGATGACCGTGGATTCATCGCAATTCTATCGTTCCCTCTACCCTCCACCAGGTCATGAAATACATTGACGGGAGTGGAAAGGTGCGAACGCTGATTGTCGAGAGACATCCGTTCAAGGGAGTGGAGAATTATTTCACAGATTCCCTCCTATATCAGGAATCTGTGGAAACAGATGAAGTCCCGCAACCAGAGGAACCAGACTCTGACAATGAAGCTGACACCGAGCTGGAGGAAGATGAGTGTGTGTGGGAGCTAGATCCACCTGTAACGGGCATTAATAAGCCCGATGTTGATAATACCTCCGCCGATGACGTAGGCGGTTGGTACATTAATGAAGAATTAGATTAGCGTATTTTTCTGTGTTTGCTTCTGATTCAGTGCCGTCAGACACTAGTACCGACGTGGATGACGATCTCTGGTCGGCAATGGATGCTTTGACATCGTTGCATGTACCAGTGAATCGTCCTTTGAAACATGTCGAAATGTCGGCGATGCGCAACAATCAATATTCATGGTTCCAGCGAGAAGGAAGGGCCAAAGACCAATTCTTTTCGGACGAATTGAATCCGAACCAATAAATCATGAAGAATCAGAAAGCGAGCAGGAATCCCCTCAGTTCGGTCATTATGAACCAAAAGCACTCAGAATGATGAAATGCATGGGGTATGACCTAACAAGCAGACTTGGGTTGAATTTCGGCAAAGGAAGGAGAACGCTACTTCGCTCCTTTGTGCCGAAAGGAAAAGCACCCGATTATTATCATCAGACTCACAGGGGGTTGGGCTATGTATCAACTCCGGCTCCATCAGCCTCTGATTCTCGAGAATTGTAACGCCCCGATCCTAAAGATATGGAGACGTTATGGCGACGCATATACGCGAGGAAAAATACCCACGTATACACGCTAAGCCTAAATTGTAACCTGAACAAGCTATAAATCGGAAGCATAATAATCAATGGTCACTGCAATAATACATATAATGACAATCACAATGATAGCAGATAAATGATGGCAAGAAAATGGCAGCTGAAAGCGATAAAGGTAGAATCAAGAAATGACAGGAATATAAAGAGGTGAAATACCAGAAATAGAAGAAAGAGCGTCCAGTCCCTCACAAGACGAACAGTCTCGTCGAACACCTGCACATTAGAACAACCGTCCAATATCTGGACGTGCAAATCCAGGGTCGTCAGAACGCGACCATAATGAGTGTGTGTGTAAAGGGGAAAGAACTCGTGCAGAAGAAACCATGTGCATATATAATAGTAAGAACAACTGCAGTCTAAATAACAAAATAAACAACTAAACAGTAACACGTATGATAACCACATGAATATAGGTACAAGACAACTGGCACAACTGTAAATATGCAATCAATGTCAAGGCGTGTAATCTATCACATGTCACTAGGTTGGCATCCAACTCAGGTCATAAGTCTGGTCCTGGTCATGATAATCAGGTCATGGTTATAATCTTGAGTCTAACATAGTGATATACAATCAGGTGATTACAGTCAGTCACAAAGCATCAACAGTTTATTATTAATTATGTCAGCGAACACCAATTGTCACATATAATAGACGCATCCCATACTACGCCTACCACACATGCCAATCGATGCCCTTAAGTTATTGAAACTGATGGGTTGGAGACATTGTCCATGCTTTAGGTGGGTCCCGTGCATACCCGGGACCACGGCCCAGACTCCTGGCGCTGAACCAGGACCTACCGCAAGGTAGTCAGGAACATGTAAACAGGAACAGGTACATGTATAACATGTATAACAGGAAACATGACGGGGTGCCAGTCACCCCACGGGAACCCTGCAGTGGAACCCTCTTTCGGCTGCGCAACCTAAATCCTAAGTCCACCCAAAATACGGACGCTGTCTCCTCCATCAATCTCCCCAATCCCAGTGCAAGTTGTTTGTCATCATGTTTTAGTTTATCAAGATTATTTAGTATACATGTTACTTAAATCTCTGGGATGACTCAGTGGTAGTCACGGTAACAATATCAACATGTGAAAGTCAGGGTACCGGTACAACAGGAATATAATATATATTAAGGTACAGGATACCGGTATAACAGGAATATAACAAGTGAACATGCGGGTGTTGTTACCGTGTAATAATATTTCCCAGCAAATTTCAGTAACATGAACATGATAGTTGTCAGGTATATATATAAAGAATAACCAGTCAGGTTTCACAGGTTAAAACAAGATTATCCAAGGTGAGTAATAATCTACTGGTCATGAACAGACTAATCCAAGCAAAGTACTATAAACTCAGGTTCTCAAGACCATCCATACATCACTCTCAAAGTCACCAATAAGTAAAGTCGATCAATAGCTATCAAGTAATCCAGTCTCTAATATCATAACAAGTACACATCAACATCTGAATGAATCATCACTTAAATTATTATCAATGAAAGGATAACAAGTCCAAGAAAGTCCTCTACATGAAATATATCATCTGACCTCTATAACTCTAATTCAGTCCAAATCAGAATAAGTCCATGTACCATCCAATCGTCAAGAACACTAATCTTTTATTAAGGTAAGATCATATCTAACATGTCCTCAAATATCCACTAATAAGGTCTTTGTCTAATCTCCGATCACCATTCTATGTAAATAGCATAAGTCCCAGATCAATCCAAAGTCATCATATCCAACTCACATTCCCAACAGTTACATGATCATCAAGTTCCATTACATATCTAGTAATCTGATTCAATAATCGTCATTCCAACATATAACAATATCCAGTATTAGTCATCTCACTTTAACATACAACTATGATCCCCAATCCTCAAGAGTTCACATTTCTATTAAGGTCGATCACCAGTTCCCAATACTTGGCAACATATCTAATCCATGCATATAAGATCTATTAGGTCAAGTCATTACCACCAACATCCATCTCTTGATATCATCTACATCTATCAGCAACTAATACATAATCCATGGGTGAAGTCCACAATCCATCAAGTAACCATACACAGCTGACAGACTCATATTAGTCGACTAAGGCTATATACAAGTCGACTAGGGGAAAGTATAGTCGACTAATCGAGTGGGCCAAGTCGACTAACTCCCCTGCCAGAATAGAAATCAGAGATACACCATCACTTATTCTTCTCATGCTCTCTCCAGTACTTATATACTCTTCAACACACATGACTACACTAGAAATCTAAGCATTCATATGGTAATTAAAGGATTCCAACATCATAGATATGCATCTCCTGTTTCTATGCATTCATCATATAAAATAAAGGGAATGATAAATCCACTACCATACTAAGAGATCTCCATACATAAACATGTAATCTAAGTATTCTACTCAACAATTATATAACACATACAATAATAGTTGCAATCACTTAAATAAGGAGAGAAGGAGGAAGAGACACTCACATTGGGGAAACTGCGCGTTACCGGGCGAGTCGCCGTTACGGTCGCCGTGGCACCGCTCTGCGCTGTCGGACTACATAGGACGGTAGCCAGGGTCCTGGGGAAGACCTGGCTGCAATCTGGAGGTCTCGCGCTCGCCGGAAGGGCCTGGAATCGCCGCTCGCCCGCTGCTTGTGCTGCTGGTCTGAAACTGGATCTGTTGTGCGCGTCGTCGGGCGAGTCGCTGCCATGGTCGCTGTGGTGCGATTCCTCGCCAACGGACTGCATGGGAGGGTGGCCAAGACACTGGGGAAGGTCACCACGCTGGTCTCCGACGAAGGTCTGACGTGGATCAGGAGAACGACCTGCTCGCTCGCCTGTTGGATCTGGTCGTGCGCAGTCTGGACTGTTGGGGAGATTTGGGCCGTGTCGCTGTTGTGGTCGGCCTGCTGCTCTGTTGGACCCGGGGCTGGTCTGAGATGGAAGTGGAGGCGCCCAAGAGGACTCGGCCATGCTGCAAAAGGGAAAGGACGGCTGTGGTGAACAGGGAAAGGGGGTTGCGGCTGTGCTGATCTGTTGGGGGGCAGATCTGGACGGGGCTGCTGTCGGAGGAAAATCTGGGCTGCCGTCCATGGCCTGTGCTTCGTGCGCAGGTGCACATGGAGGGGGCTCTGCTGGAGGTGTTCGGCTGCAAGGGGAGAGAGAGGGGTGCGGCCTGGGCTATATTGTGCGGCAGCAGGGAATGCGGCTGCTGTTTGTAGCCGCAGGTGGAAAGATGAGAGAATAGATTTAGGGTTTTTTTTTAATTAGGTTTATGTAGGATTATATATAGTGGGTTAGGTATTGGGTATAGGGTTAAGGGTTTGGATTAACGGGTTGCGGGTTTGCTCCAAATAGGTAAGTGGGTCTTGGTTTGGAAAATAAGAACGGGTAATGGGTATGGGCTTGAGTTGGGATCTCAAGTTGGGCTAGGAAAGAAATGAAGGGAAAATAAAATGATAGAAGAAGGGAATGGGCTATACTAAATAAAAGAGAAAATAAAAGGGATTAATGAAAAGATAGTGGGCTTGGTTAACTGGATTAGGATCCAACTAAGTAATGAGTGTTGGGTTTAGGCTAGTGGGCATGCCAACGGGTTAGATTCAAATAGGGTAACGGGAAATAGGATGAGAGGCTAAACGAGGAGAACACCACCACCATCACCAAGATTAGTCCAAATGTAAATATTAAAAATAAGTAATACCAATCACAAAAATAATTTCCATACTTAATAATAATAATCTCAGGAAAAATAATAAATCAACTTGATTAAATAAAAATACTCAGTAATTAAAAATAAATACTTGAATAAAATATAGTAGTATAGATTAGGGATATTACATTCTACCCACCTTAATAAAAATTTCGTCCTCGAAATTCAAATAAGGTAGGGAATGGTACAAAATCAAAGATCAAGAGAGAACACAACAATCTTCCACGTTACCTCGTTGGGACACCACGATTCCGCTGCGCGCTCTGATCTCTGCTACCAGCTTCAACAAGAGTAACCAATCTCAAGAGATAGAATTAGGAAGGAAGGATGAAATCAAGATGGACATCCAAATCACTTTAAATGAAGTGTTGGAATCATGGATATCAACAGATCAAGAACGGAATTCCAAAGGGAGGACGATCAATTTCCAAATGGAGTCAATATTATCATGTGAATAGTATATGTATATTGCAGTGTAAGAATAACTTATTCAAGTTACCGGTAAGAACTAGGTCTCTCTTGCGAAACAAGAGTGAAAATTCAAGATCGCAAGTCGAAAACCTGGCTCTGATACCACTCTGTAACGCCCCGATCCTAAAGATACGGAGACGTTATGGCGACGCATATACGCGAGGAAAAATACCCCACGTATACACGCTAAGCCTAAATTGTAACCTGAACAAGCTATAAATCGGAAGCATAATAATCAATGGTCACTGCAATAATACATATAATGACAATCACAATGATAGCAGATAAATGATGGCAAGAAAATGGCAGCTGAAAGCGATAAAGGTAGAATCAAGAAATGACAGGAATATAAAGAGGTGAAATACCAGAAATAGAAGAAAGAGCGTCCAGTCCCTCACAAGACGAACAGTCTCGTCGAACACCTGCACATTAGAACAACCGTCCAATATCTGGACGTGCAAATCCAGGGTCGTCAGAACGCGACCATAATGAGTGTGTGTGTAAAGGGGAAAGAACTCGTGCAGAAGAAACCATGTGCATATATAATAGTAAGAACAACTGCAGTCTAAATAACAAAATAAACAACTAAACAGTAACACGTATGATAACCACATGAATATAGGTACAAGACAACTGGCACAACTGTAAATATGCAATCAATGTCAAGGCGTGTAATCTATCACATGTCACTAGGTTGGCATCCAACTCAGGTCATAAGTCTGGTCCTGGTCATGATAATCAGGTCATGGTTATAATCTTGAGTCTAACATAGTGATATACAATCAGGTGATTACAGTCAGTCACAAAGCATCAACAGTTTATTATTAATTATGTCAGCGAACACCAATTGTCACATATAATAGACGCATCCCATACTACGCCTACCACACATGCCAATCGATGCCCTTAAGTTATTGAAACTGATGGGTTGGAGACATTGTCCATGCTTTAGGTGGGTCCCGTGCATACCCGGGACCACGGCCCAGACTCCTGGCGCTGAACCAGGACCTACCGCAAGGTAGTCAGGAACATGTAAACAGGAACAGGTACATGTATAACATGTATAACAGGAAACATGACGGGGTGCCAGTCACCCCACGGGAACCCTGCAGTGGAACCCTCTTTCGGCTGCGCAACCTAAATCCTAAGTCCACCCAAAATACGGACGCTGTCTCCTCCATCAATCTCCCCAATCCCAGTGCAAGTTGTTTGTCATCATGTTTTAGTTTATCAAGATTATTTAGTATACATGTTACTTAAATCTCTGGGATGACTCAGTGGTAGTCACGGTAACAATATCAACATGTGAAAGTCAGGGTACCGGTACAACAGGAATATATATATATTAAGGTACAGGATACCGGTATAACAGGAATATAACAAGTGAACATGCGGGTGTTGTTACCGTGTAATAATATTTTCCCAGCAAATTTCAGTAACATGAACATGATAGTTGTCAGGTATATATATAAAGAATAACCAGTCAGGTTTCACAGGTAAAACAAGATTATCCAAGGTGAGTAATAATCTACTGGTCATGAACAGACTAATCCAAGCAAAGTACTATAAACTCAGGTTCTCAAGACCATCCATACATCACTCTCAAAGTCACCAATAAGTAAAGTCGATCAATAGCTATCAAGTAATCCAGTCTCTAATATCATAACAAGTACACATCAACATCTGAATGAATCATCACTTAAATTATTATCAATGAAAGGATAACAAGTCCAAGAAAGTCCTCTACATGAAATATATCATCTGACCTCTATAACTCTAATTCAGTCCAAATCAGAATAAGTCCATGTACCATCCAATCGTCAAGAACACTAATCTTTTATTAAGGTAAGATCATATCTAACATGTCCTCAAATATCCACTAATAAGGTCTTTGTCTAATCTCCGATCACCATTCTATGTAAATAGCATAAGTCCCAGATCAATCCAAAGTCATCATATCCAACTCACATTCCCAACAGTTACATGATCGTCAAGTTCCATTACATATCTAGTAATCTGATTCAATAATCGTCATTCCAACATATAACAATATCCAGTATTAGTCATCTCACTTTAACATACAACTATGATCCCCAATCCTCAAGAGTTCACATTTCTATTAAGGTCGATCACCAGTTCCCAATACTTGGCAACATATCTAATCCATGCATATAAGATCTATTAGGTCAAGTCATTACCACCAACATCCATCTCTTGATATCATCTACATCTATCAGCAACTAATACATAATCCATGGGTGAAGTCCACAATCCATCAAGTAACCATACACAGCTGACAGACTCATATTAGTCGACTAAGGCTATATACAAGTCGACTAGGGGAAAGTATAGTCGACTAATCGAGTGGGCCAAGTCGACTAACTCCCCTGCCAGAATAGAAATCAGAGATACACCATCACTTATTCTTCTCATACTCTCTCCAGTACTTATATACTCTTCAACACACATGACTACACTAGAAATCTAAGCATTCATATGGTAATTAAAGGATTCCAACATCATAGATATGCATCTCCTGTTTCTATGCATTCATCATATAAAATAAAGGGAATGATAAATCCACTACCATACTAAGAGATCTCCATACATAAACATGTAATCTAAGTATTCTACTCAACAATTATATAACACATACAATAATAGTTGCAATCACTTAAATAAGGAGAGAAGGAGGAAGAGACACTCACATTGGGGAAACTGCGCGTTACCGGGCGAGTCGCCGTTACGGTCGCCGTGGCACCGCTCTGCGCTGTCGGACTACATAGGACAGTAGCCAGGGTCCTGGGGAAGACCTGGCTGCAATCTGGAGGTCTCGCGCTCGCCGGAAGGGCCTGGAATCGCCGCTCGCCCGCTGCTTGTGCTGCTGGTCTGAAACTGGATCTGCTGTGCGCGTCGTCGGGCGAGTCGCTGCCATGGTCGCTGTGGTGCGATTCCTCGCCAACAGACTGCATGGGAGGGTGGCCAAGACACTGGGGAAGGTCACCACGCTGGTCTCCGACGAAGGTCTGACGTGGATCAGGAGAACGACCTGCTCGCTCGCCTGTTGGATCTGGTCGTGCGCAGTCTGGACTGTTGGGGAGATTTGGGCCGTGTCGCTGTTGTGGTCGGCCTGCTGCTCTGTTGGACCCGGGGCTGGTCTGAGATGGAAGTGGAGGCGCCCAAGAGGACTCGGCCATGCTGCAAAAGGGAAAGGATGGCTGTGGTGAA
Organism: Agave tequilana; assembly: GCA_038442645.1. NCBI lineage: Eukaryota > Viridiplantae > Streptophyta > Magnoliopsida > Asparagales > Asparagaceae > Agave > Agave tequilana. Next base: position 88,148 of record JAVJIF010033338.1, on the reverse strand, counting down.
CAGGGAAAGGGGGTTGCGGCTGTGCTGATCTGTTGGGGGGCAGATCTGGACGGGGCTGCTGTCGGAGGAAAATCTGGGCTGCCGTCCATGGCCTGTGCTTCGTGCGCAGGTGCACATGGAGGGGGCTCTGCTGGAGGTGTTCGGCTGCAAGGGGAGAGAGAGGGGTGCGGCCTGGGCTATATTGTGCGGCAGCAGGGAATGCGGCTGCTGTTTGTAGCCGCAGGTGGAAAGATGAGAGAATAGATTTAGGGTTTTTTTTTTTAATTAGGTTTATGTAGGATTATATATAGTGGGTTAGTTATTGGGTATAGGGTTAAGGGTTTGGATTAACGGGTTGCGGGTTTGCTCCAAATAGGTAAGTGGGTCTTGGTTTGGAAATAAGAACGGGTAATGGGTATGGGCTTGAGTTGGGATCTCAAGTTGGGCTAGGAAAGAAATGAAGGGAAAATAAAATGATAGAAGAAGGGAATGGGCTATACTAAATAAAAAGAGAAAATAAAAGGGATTAATGAAAAGATAGTGGGCTTGGTTAACTGGATTAGGATCCAACTAAGTAATGAGTGTTGGGTTTAGGCTAGTGGGCATGCCAACGGGTTAGATTCAAATAGGGTAACGGGAAATAGGATGAGAGGCTAAACGAGGAGAACACCACCACCATCACCAAGATTAGTCCAAATGTAAATATTAAAAATAAGTAATACCAATCACAAAAATAATTTCCATACTTAATAATAATAATCTCAGGAAAAATAATAAATCAACTTGATTAAATAAAAATACTCAGTAATTAAAAATAAATACTTGAATAAAATATAGTAGTATAGATTAGGGATATTACAAGAATCGTCAGGTCACGATTACTCTTCAGGCACGTCATCATGGGAGTCAGATGTCAGTGTCGGCAACATCTTCGGGGAACTTTCAGTGAACATGGTTTCAACAAGCCACCTGGAAGACGGAGATGAAGAAATGATCAAATCCGATACAGATCCTTGGATCAAACATTTAAATACTCTTTGGGATACCCGTTTTGAACAGCGAGAGCCACCCACAGAAGACATGGTTGTTCAGATCAATCTAGGAGATGAGGCTAACCCTAATCCCATCTTCATAAGCGACGGCCTGTCACCGTCGGAGAAAAAGGATCTAATATCTCTTGTTCAAGAGTATAAAGATGTCTTCGCTTGGAATTACGAAGACATGCCTGGACTTGATCCTCAAGTGGCTGTGCACCGCCTCAACATTAATCCGGACGCAAAGCCTGTCAAACAACAACAACGACAGTTCCGTCCAGAAATATTGGAGGCGATTCAATCAGAAGTCAGAAAGCTCATAGATTCTGGCTTCATCAGGAAAGAGCAACATCCCGATTGGGTAGCCAACATTGTCCCTGTTGCTAAGAAAAACGGAAAGATCCGGATCTGCATCGACTTCCGTGATCTAAACGAGGCTTGTCCCAAAGACGAATTCCCACTGCCAATCACAGACGTCATGATTGACAATACTTGTGGATTCGAACGAATGTCCTTCATGGATGGGTTCTCTGGATACAATCAAATCAAAATGTATCCTGACGACGAAAAGCACACCTCCTTCAGGACACCATTGGGGGTCTACTGCTATACCGTCATGCCCTTCGAACTGAAGAATGCGGGGGCAACATATCAAAGGGCTATGAACGCCATTTTCCAGCATCAAATGCGCAAAACAGTGGAATGCTATATTGATGACATTGGGGTAAAAAGCCGCGCTAAAGGTGATCATATCACTGATCTAAAGGTTGTCTTCGATATCATGCGGGCCCATCGGTTGAAGATGAACCCTACCAAATCCTTCCTGGGGGTGGCCAGCGGCAAGTTCCTAGGGTTTGTAGTGACTTCCACAGGAATTCATTTAGATCTGGAAAAGATTCGCGCTATTCAGGAGATGCAACCCCCGAAGAATCTCAAGGAACTCAGGGGATTGCAAGGACGATTGGCATACATCCGCAGGTTTATCTCAAATCTCTCCGGAAGATGCCAACCCTTCGCTAAACTAATGAAGAAGGGTGTTTCGTTCATTTGGGACGACGCTTGCCAACAAGCATTTGAGGAAATCAAGCAATACCTCACACAACCACCAGTCCTTACAGTTCCGATATCCGGAAAACCTTTCCTGGTATACGTCCGAGCAATGGATCATTCTTTGGGAGCTCTACTAGCTCAGAATGATGATTAAGGACGAGAGCAAGCGATCTACTATCTGAGTAGAACAATGATCGGAGCTGAACATCGGTACAACCCGATCGAGAAGGAATGTTTGGCACTGGTGTTCGCCATTCAAAAAATGCGACACTATCTGGCAGGCCAAACCATAAAAGTCATATCCAAAGTCAACCCCTTTAGGTTACTCTTGACAAAGCCTTCATCGCTAAATGGCCGACTGGCAAAATGGGCCATATTGTTATCTCAATATGAGATGCACTTTTTACCACAGAAAGCCATTAAAGGACAAGCGGTGGCGGATTTCTTGGCTGAGCATCCAGATCCGAGGGCAATCAAACTTTACGACGATCTCCCAGATGAGGTCGCTGAAGCCTGCCAGACCCAGACATCTTTTGAAAGGCAGGTGTGGCAACTTTTCTTTAATGGTGCATCAAGAACAAGCCCAAAGGGACACATAGTGGCAGGAGTAGGAGTAGTACTCGTCTCCCCACAGAACTATGTGATTCCTCGAGCTGTCTCATTAACTGAGCCGTGTTCCAACAATGTGGCGGAGTACAATGCTCTTTTGATTGGGATGCAATTCGCCGATGAGATCGGTGTTAGAAATCTCGAGGATATGGTGACTCCAAACTCATCGTTAGCCAGGTTCGCGGGGAGTACGAAGTCAGACATGAAGACCTAGTACCCTATTACAATGCAACCGTCCACATGGCTGGGAAGTTTACAAACTTCTACATCGACCATGTACCGCGCAGGCAAAATGCGCATGCAGATGCACTGGCATCCCTCGTTGCCTCTTTAGCTCTTCCGGCTGGAACAGTGGAGAAGATATTTGTCCACAGCCACAACCTGTATTGCCCGAGAATTGCTCCTGAGGATTACCAGGAGCCAACAGGGGATTCTCAAAATAAAGAAGCGCTGGAATTGTCAATCGGTCCAGAGCCTAGAGACTGGCGATTCCCTTACATCGATTATGTCCTGTATGTCATCTTGCCTGAGGATACCAAGGAAGCGGCTGCCATTCGAAGGAAAGCCCCCAAATTCTACTATAATGCGATCACACGAACACTGTATCGTCGATCGCATGACGGGATCTTGCTTCGCTGCCTTTCACAAAAGGAGGCACAGGAGGTATTGAAAGAAGCCTATGACGGCATGTGTGGAGCCCATCAACCTGGCCCAAAACTTGCATATCGACTCCAAAGGTTGGGATATTACTGGCCCAAGATGATTGCTGACGCCGTCACCTATGCCAAAAGATGTCACGCCTGCCAAGTACATGGCGATTTCATCCATCAAGCACCAGGCTACCTTCACTCCACGGCTTCTACTTGGCCATTTGAAATGTGGGGAATGGATGTGGTTGGCCCTATCAGCCCACCATCATCAAAAGGACATCGGTTTATTTTGGCAATAACCGATTACTTCTCTAAATGGGCCGAGGCCATTCCTTTGAAGGAGGTAAAATCGTCTAACGTGATCAAGTTTGTGAAACATCATGTTATTTACCGTTTCGGCATACCTCGGCAAATTGTCCATGACAATGGACCCCAGTTCATCAGCCAGGCTTTCCAGAAATTCTGCCATAAGTTCAGAATCCAGAGTGTGTCCTCAACAGCATACTATCCTGCCGCTAACGGCCTCGCAGAAGCTTTCAACAAGACCATTGGTAAGCTTCTCAAGAAATTTGTTTCGAAAAGTCAACGTGATTGGGACGACAAGCTGGGTGAATGCTTATGGGCTTACCGCACAACTGTACGAACCCTGATTAAAGCTACGCCATTTTCTTTGGTATATGGGTGTGAAGCCGTCCTTCCACTTGAAATCCAAATTCCATCTCTACGCGTCGCCCTGACAGCGGAGATGACAACAGAGGAGAAGCATCGACAGCGACTCCAAGAATTGGAAGCCTTGGATGACAAACGTCTGCAGGCCCAACAACAAATCGAGCTTTACCAAGCCCGGATTACCAGAGCCTTCAATAAAAAAGTCAAAATGCGAACTTTTAAGAAAGGCAACCTTGTCTTAACCGTCAGAAGACCCATGGTGATGACGCACAAGACAAAAGGAAAATTTCAGCCCAAATGGGATGGGCCATTTGTAGTAGAGTCAGTCTACTCAAATGGGTCATATCGTCTCATAACTTCAAATGGCGATACACTCATGCTACTGATCAATGGCAGATTTTTGAAGAAGTACTATCCTTAATAGTACTCCCCCTCCGATCAAGTTAAAAGTACACCTCTGATCAAAACAAGAAGAGCTTCTTCATTAACATCCGACGCCTCCGACGGCTAAGGATAGAGGAAAATGTTGGCTTTTAAGCCCAACATAAGCCTTCGACAACTCATCATGCTGAGGGGAATAGCATGGCTAGCCCAACTCAAACGGTAGTTGGTAAAGGCATATCAAACCCGTTGACAGCTGAGGATTTGCTAAAAATCTTAAGGGACATGTTCCCATTTGATCCGACGCCTCCGACGGCTAAGGATAGAGGAAAATGTTGGCTTTTAAGCCCAACATAAGCCTTCGACAACTCATCATGCTGAGGGGAATAGCATGGCTAGCCCAACTCAAATGGTAGTTGGTAAAGGCATATCAAACCCGTTGACAGCTGAGGATTTGCTAAAAATCCTAAGGGACATGTTCCCATTTGATCCGACGCCTCCAACGGCTAAGGATAGAGGGAAATGTTGGCTTCTAAGCCCAACATAAATCTTCGACAACTTATCATGCTGAGGGGAATAGCATGGCTAGCCCAACTCAAACGGTAGTTGGTAAAGGCACCTCAAATCCGTTGATAGCTGAGGGTTTGCTAAAAATCCTAAGTGGACTTGACTCCACTCTCCCCTCCAAAATCCCTTACCAATTCTCATCCACAGAATGATAGGTCTACAAAATACAGTCGTTGCCAAGTTAACACTATACCTCTGGCACTTCAAACTCCACTTGCCAATTCTCATTAATAGAATGGTAAGTCTTAAAATTGCTCATATCGCAAATCCAAATTTATCAAGTTAACACTATACTTCTGACATTTTTTTAAACTCTACTTGTCCATTCTCATCAATAGGATGACAGGTCCTCAAATTGCTCATATCGCAAATCAATTTCTGTCAAGTTAATACCACACCTCTGACAAATTACTGTTAAGTTAACATTATACTTCTAAACAGTACATCGAGTTTCGGTCAGGTTAACATCACACCTCTGACAGTCACCTTCCTTCAGACTTCCATATCGAAGCTGAAATGAACGATGCTAAGTTTAACACTACACCTCTAGCATCCAGGTCATCGCCAAGTTCAACAATACACTTACAGCCATGACTTTCCCTCGGACTTCCTTGTCAAAGTCGAGATGACCAATGCCAAGTTCAAAATTACACCTCTAGCATTCCTCACTGTCAAAGTTAAACATCACCTATGACAGTGACACTTTCAGTTTTCCCAAATGAAAGCTGAAATGCTTCTGAGTCAAGTTAATATCACACCTCTGATTCACATTCTTGTCAAGTTAACATCACACTTCTGACAAGACAACTTTCAACCCGTTAAGTTAATATCACACCTCTAACGGTAAAAACTTTCCTAGATCCCCCGCGAATCTAGCCTCACTTGTTATTCTCCTCAACAGAACAACAAGTCTACCCAAAAATATTGTTAGGTTAACATTACACCATTAACAGTGTTTTCATTAACTCCCAAGCTGATCTTAATCAAGTTAATCCCAAACCTCTGATAAAAGTTCATCTTTCCTGAGGGTACCAATTCAACCTGTCACTTTCTTTTTATAAAGTGGCAGGCCCACCAAAATTATCTTATCTCTGTCAAGTTAATATCACACATCTGACAGCATTGTGGGGTTCCTGAGATAGGATCTTTTCTCCACAAAATTTGATTTGTTAAAATTTTCATCATAGTTTTGACAAGCCAAAGATTCTTTACTTCTATGCGTCTGACTAAAAAGAAATAAGAGAGTCCAAGACAATAGAAGAGACAAAAAGAAAAGTGTCACTTTTATTTATATCAGGCATATGAAAGTGATACAAAACGCTCTCTTATACAATGAGATTGAGTGTTACAGTTAAGGAGTACACAAAGAAGTCCCTCTCTCTCTCTCTCAGAGGTTACACTCACTCCTCAAAGCTGCATACAATTCCAGGTACAAGATGTTTGGAAGGGCACCAAAGTAGGATCTGACATTGTGGCAACGATCAGAAGCTGGTTGCACCACGATGCATGATGTAAACATCGAAGAAGTCCCTGGTTGATCGAGAACAATGGTGTTTCTTGAGGTCGAAAGGCAGCAGAATCTTCTGATTCCACCTGACCATCCGAAGTGGGGGTATGATCCTTCGTTGATGAACATCTCTTCTGCCAGAAGGTCATCCAGTGAGTATGGAGTTTCCTCGATGTCACTTCTGGGGTAAGAGAGGAGGTTTTGAGACCTCACAGGGGATGCTACCCACCACTATATCCACCGCTACCCCCGCCGCCATCCTCACTCTGACCATGCCATGCCAAGAAGCATGACTGGTGCATTGAATCCAAAGAGATCTTGGCGAGGGTCCGGTCCCCATCTCCTGAAGACAGGAGTCATGACTTCTTCTCCTGTGGTCGACCATCGACCAAGTTCGCTAGCCGATATATTCCCCTTAGGGCCCAGCGAACATGAAAAAGGATGATCAAGCCTACCTGCAAGGAGCAACAAAATTAGAAAATCTGAAGCTTAGTATACTTCAACAGAAGACACTAAGTGACAAACGCAGCTATCGCTGAGGACGTCAGACGCGGAAATGACCCGCACAGTGAACCGCGTCTTCACTGGCAGAAACAGACGTGGTCAAAATTGTAATATACACAAAATTCAGACGCAGTCTCATTTTGCATCCACACTTAAAGTACGAGACGTGAAGAGAATCAGACGCGAAAATTGCCGTCTCCCTGTCGGATGAACAGGAGTTGCAAAATTCAAGCCTGAAACCTTCAGCCCGAAGTTAAAATTCTTCCAAGTCAGCGGCCTCAAGGCACAAGCTCTGTGTGCAAAACCGGCAGCCAGGGGCCAAGACCCACTGTATTTGCGTCCAGAGAAGTTTAAGTCGATGGCGCAAATTCCAGAAAAGGAATGCACCAACTAAGACTTCATGAGAAAATCCAGATGATAATATCTCTTTAAGAGATATCAAAATTCAAACCTGGTTGGATCAAAAATATCATGGCAAATCGGGATGGCATACCCGCAGAGGCCTCTATTAAGAGTTGAACTCTCTGCATCGAAGCACGGACATAATTCTTGCTCAAGGAGACGCTTCCTGTTATTGAAATCACTTGACAGTGGTAATCTTCTGAAGAGACCAAACAGAAGCATGAGAGCTCTGGGTCATCTTCATCCATGGAGGCAGGTCCCTGTTAGAGACTCTGAAGAAGGCGGAATTTCTCAGGGCATTCGCTTTCAAAAAGAAAACAGTCTAAGTATAGACTGATACAGGGAGAGGGTGAGCTCTATTTATAGGCAGCCCATAATAACCATAATTAATGGTTCATCAATTAGAACCGTCGGCCTTAATGACCGCACGACTGTCAAAGCCCAATGGAAGGCTGACGCGTGGAGCGTCGCTTCGGGAAGCATCGAAGACGCTGGTCTCCAACCGCCAGCGCCGGTTTGACATTAAAAGACATTAACGCCTAAGTCCAATGAAGAACCAACGCGTGGACAACCGCTTCGGGAAACAACGGGTGATGCGGGTTCCCAATCGTCAACGAAGACTTGACGTTTGAAAATCTCACAGGATCTTTGTGACAGGCTACACATAACGCCTGGGAAGTTGCACCAAACGCAGACCTGAGGATACGCGTCCAGACCTGAGGATCGTGAGGCCAGCAGGGAGTCTGGGTTTTCAAAATCCAAGACTTATGAAAAATATCTAAGTACTTGGACTCGGTGCAAGATTCATAAAAACCAGCGTCTGATGTCACAGAACGCAAGAATCAAGTCTGTGTCCGGATCTTTCACAATTAGAAACATTCTAAGTGATGACTCCGGAACGCAAGTCTTACTGGCGCCCTATGTTCAACAAACAAGTACATCCTCAAGCGGATAAAAGCGGTAGGGTCATCAAACCCGCGCCTTGTTTGTTAACTCAAAGACCGCGTCTGAGAACCAAATGCGGTTTCGAATCCACGTTGGCGGTTCTCCTTCAAAGAAGGGATTTTTAGGGTTATAAGAACTCCATAAACCCCTCTAATGGCGAAGATCAAGCCTGATGGCGTTATACCTGAGATAGGGGCTTCCTGCATGGAGCAACCGCCCCTTTGGGCCTCAGTGACGACCGCCTTCGACGATGAAGCAGTTCGCTTGGCCTTGGGTGCCATTGCGAAGCAAGAATCTAATGCTAGACGGAAGAGAAGGGAACAAAGAGAACTTCCTTCTCAAAACCCTAACAGATGCAAGCGAAGACGAAAGAGAGATTGATAATGACTCTCTCAATGACTGTCGCCCTTTATAGGCACGGTGATTCGCAAAGATACGCGGCGCTTGGCTCGACGCCGAATCACCGCCTGACGCGTGGACAGTGCATTTAATGCAGCGTGAAGTTCACACGCCAAAAAGAAGGTGTCCCGACGGCTCCACAGGACACGTGGCGGTGCACTCATGGCATGGCACGGATTCGCACCCAACAGTCGCGCCTCTTCAATGGACGCATCTCTTCAGCTAGGCCATTGTTGCGTCCAACAAGTCGCGTCTTTACTCCAAAAAGATGCGTCTCTTCGAAAGTTCGCATCCTTCCAATCAGCCCAAGAATCGCGTCTGAATAACAGTCGTGTTTTCATTCCAAAAAATGCAGCCCTGTGAAAGTCACAACTTTAAAGCTGGCGTTCAGTCCTTGCTTCTGCAGTTCAACAGTACACTGGCACAAGCAGACGACCGTCCACTCATGGCTTAAAGTGCACCCACGACAGACTTAAAGCAATCGGGGAGGTTTAGACTGTGCATCTAAACACTCAACACGATCAACTTTGGTGGCTTCAAAGAGTTCCACAGTACACTCACGAAGACCATACTCCAGACAAGATCAAACCCGGAGCATTGACAGTCCAGTCAGAAGGGCGAATTCAGCTAAAGTCCAAAGTATTTCGAAATCCGTCCCAGCCAACCGCGGAATATCGAAAACTTTGGAGGGGGTTCTGTAGGCTGTCTAAAAATCACTAAAAGACAAGCCATTAAAAAGCAGAATTTCAAGTTCTAGACGCAAAGCCGATTTTAGCCGCGTCTCAGCCGCACCAAGGCACGAGGGTCGAAACCCGCGTCTCAGCCGCATCAAGGCGCGAGGGTCGAAACCCGCATCTCATCAGCATCAAGGCGCGAGGCTCAACAGCCGCGTCTCAGCCGCATCAAGGCGCGAGGGTCGAAAGCCGCGTCTCAGCAGCATCAAGGCGCGAGGGTGGAAACCCGCGTCTCAGCAGCATCAAGGCGCGAGGCTCAACAGCCGCGTCTCAGCGGCATCAAGGCGCGAGGGTAGAAACCTGCGTCTCACCTGCTCCAAGGCGCGTGGGTTGACACCTGCGTCTCAGTTGTAACCATCCCGGTTTCGGGGCCAATCACGGCCCACATAACGGGGAAAGTTAGCACCCATTATGGAGTATTTTTAGGAGGCACGTACGCCCCTGAAACCCCTATAAATAGCCCCGTCGCTATGAAGAAGGGGTCGGAGATTCAGTCGGATGATTTTTGGGAGAAAGGAGCTCTGAGAGAAAAGAGAGAGTTCAACCCTTCAAAGAACTTTCTGCGTTCAAGTTGCTCTTTACCTATCTTCTCTTTGAGAATTTTGGTAGACAGAGCTGAGTTACTCCATCTACCATCCGAAGAGGAGATCCCCGGAAGGTCTCGATAGTCACCCGGTCAACGGAGAATAAGATTCACTCTCCACCGCCACTTGAAGAACCCAGCCTTAAACAAAGGGAGGATTCAAGACTCAACATCCTCCCTCCCTTGTAATTGAAAGACTGATCTGTTGTAATTTTCTATCCAATCAAAAGAATTTTACAATCGAATCCTCCTTTTTCCGACGCATACAATGTTATTATACATGAATGCTTGCTTGTATGATTTATATATAGATTAGTGATTATGGTATAGAACGTATTTGGATTTGTATTAATACATGTTAAGGGTTATGTGTAGTTCATGTAGTCTGAATTGAGATTTTGAACTCTGTTATTGAACTTTTTAATAGAGTGGGATTACTTTTTGGGAGTAATGAGCTAAAACAAGTATGAACGATTTATTTATGTAAGTAGGTAATCTTAAGCCAAAACTGTGATTAAGTAGGCGATGTAAAGCCAAAATTGTGATATAAACTGCGTGGGATGTTGTATATGAATATATGATTGATGTTAAGACGATTTTTTTGGATTTTTATATATTTTGTATTAGGGAAGACTCTGTATTATAGAGGAAATGATGTTGAAATTTCTAACAATTAGAAGATGACATAAAAATTATGGAATTAATTAGCATAACTGGATTGGATTAAAATTGATTTGGCGATTAAAAAGCTGAGACTATTATAATTGGTATGAGAGCCAAGGTTTAAGAATAAGAAGTAGGACTGGGATATAGGGCATAGGAAAGTATAGGCTTAGGGATGTGATCTAAAATAGTTATTTTTATATCAGAATTATTAAATAGTATTTATGTGTATATATGTATGCATTGTTCATATGATGGTATATAGGTAATACTAAGGGGGTAGTGGGTTCTGATGTGTATGATTGATTTCGAAATGCGTGATATTAATTATTCCCTTACATTCGAATGAGGGCATATACCCACATATCTTGATTCAGACGTGTTCTGTTGGGGGTGCGGGTCCTCAGTATGAACTGCTAGTGGTATGGGACAATGTAGTGAGGAAGTAGTTAAAATATCGAGCAAATCTAGGTTAAATTAAACAGAAGAACCTTATTTAGAATTTGATTATGAAGTAATGGAAATTTAGATGAACGCATATAAGAGATAGGTTATATTGAAAGAATTATGAAATTTTGATACTACTTTGAAAGAATCTCGATTAGAAATGTTTATATTGTTGGATTATTATGTGAGAGGAGTTTGATATGATTTCTCTATATAAGGAATCTATATAAGGAAGTCTGAGGATGTAGTTTTAGATATTGATAATATTTGATGGGGCAAACAATGAGCATGATAGTGATTCCACCAGTATTTGGGGAGATTAATTATATGAGTGAGTGTTGTGAAATCAGAATCCAGTAGAATATCTCGGATGTTGAAATATGACAGCATTAGAGATTGTACAAGGACCGATAAACAAAATTTTATATTTATGGCAAATAATGTTGATCTATTGAATGTGATTGATAATTAATTAATCATCATTGAATTAATGACTGAAATAAGTCATAACGAGAACCAATAAGGTGAAACCCTAAGTTTGATTCTTTGACATGATTGAAAATCGATTAATACGGAATTGATAAATATATACGTTGTGATAATAATAGAAATCATTGGTTAAAAGCGACATGGAATAGACTGAATGAATAATCGTTATATCAGAATCTCTTTTCTTAAAATTCGTATATGATTGGGAATCAAGTTTACGACTTGATAGTTGAATCAGGTATAACTTATATTTAACTAAAATGGACAATTAAAAACAAGATTGAGGAATTAGTAGTTGACATTGGTGTTAGGCTGATTAAAAGATTCCCATGAATACGCCTGATTAAATGACTGGAGTAGTAACTTATAAGACCAAGAGTGAGAACGGATAGCGTAAGAGAAATCTCGATCAATGCAATTAAATTAAATAGTAAATACTAGCAATATGTGACATACAAATATGTATGTATAGATATGTTTGTTAATTACTCTGATGATTGTAGACTGTCTAAAAATCACTGAAGATAAGTCCTTTGATCAGTCGCTGATACTGCATATTTATTGATACATTTTCATATTTATCATTTAATAAACTCTGTTTTTAATCCTATTTATTATCTAAATTATATACATGCCTTGACTAAAGGAGAGGGAAGAGAAACAAGCCCAAAACCCCATCAAAATTCTAATTTAATTCAAAAATTAATTCAAATCAAAGATCAGGGCAAATCAGGGTAAATCAGAGAAAATAAAACCAGTTGAAAATCAGTTAAAATAGATCTTCACAAATCAATTGGTTAAACCTAAAGATCAAAGGAGGTTTCATCATAATCCAGGACCTAAACTGAAAATCCAGCTGAAGATAAAGCCAAATCGTCAAAGTAGGTACCTACACCTCCCGGGTGTGGCCACCTGGTCACACCCACGCCGCGAAAATGAGGCCAAAGCCGCATTTTCGCAGCTATCTTATCGAATCTCGTGGAGCGATTGTTCCCCCTATCTTCGTACGCTCTTCCCCTTTTGGTTTTTTAAATATAAATACTGTGATTTCTCAGTATACAGAAAACGATTAAGCGGAGAACGATTCTTAGGCTAGTTTTTTATTCTTTTTAGTGTAGGTTTTTATTTTCATTTTATGCAAATTTTATTTCTTTGTAAGCATAAGTTAGACTAAGATTCATGTAAGTAAGAGAGAGAGATTTATGTTGAGAGTGACACTGATGTAACCTCCTCCTTTCTTCCATCAATTCTGCAAGCAATAAAAAAGTAACTTTTTTATGTTCTTCTTTATTTTCATTTTCTTCTTCTTCTTTCTACTCTTCCTCTTTTGATTTTTATGATAGTCCAAGTGAGTTAAATAGTATCGGTGTTACCTTGCCTTAGCGAGTGCCATCGATAGCTCATGATGATGGATTCTTCCCTATGTTTGTATCATTTCATACTTGCTCGAAGAATCCTTGATGATGTAACGTGAATTGGGACTGAGTTAATTTTATGAGTTATGCGCTGATCTCCTCTAGATCAAGGTAAACATGCAAGGATTTCAGGTAAGTCATCAACAGAAAAAGGTAAGTATTTCTTTTAGGTTTTCTTTCTTTTCTTTTAATCTTTAGTTTAGATCACCTCCATCACCAAATCTCTACTATTTTTTACTTTCTTTGTACAAAATCACCATCTCCTTCTATCTACCACTTTCATAATTTAACATAACTTATTTTCTTTTTCTTTTCAAGAACTAAAAGAAGAACTTTAACCATTTTTTATAGCTTAAAAGAGAACTTGCAAAAAGCTTCCATCGCTATTCCTTCCTTGTGGATCACGACCTGCATAGCCACTTGCTATAGCGGTAGTATTCAGTACTTACACTACCTATTATAAAGTTCTGAAATTCTGTATTTTCTGTGTGCATGTTCCAACTCAATCAATTTTTGGCGCTATTGCGGGGGAGAGACGTAAGTAATTCTCTTTTTAAATTTACATTTTTGATTAACTTTCTTCTTTGTTCTTGGTGTACAGGTTTAACAATAAGGAAATTTTTTGATACAGTGGACATATAAGTGGCCCTGAACTCTGCTCAAGAAAGCAGAGCCTAAAAGCACTCAGACTTGCTACATTCTAGTGGCAATCTGAGTGAACTACTAACCTGTATTTTTTGCAAATTGGCTGAATTGCAAAGTTTAAATATCTGTAGCTATTTATTTTCTCGTTTGACTCACTGTACATACATTTCTAATTTAACAGTAAAAGGTTGATTGTAAATGCTAAAAACGGTTTAGACTTTGCATTTAGGCACGTGTCTATTTCATTACATTTTTTATTTACTGTTGAAGAGTGCTGGAGCCAAGGTATGTGTGCATCAAATTTAGCGTAAGGTTTATTCTTGTATGATATATTGCTTGAGTGTTATTTTTTCTATATACTTGTACATTGCACTAAACTGAATTAAGGACTTGTTCTATAAACAAGATAAGGTGGGAAAGTCATTACCCTCCCTTAACCCATAAACAATCCCCTCACTAACCCAAGCCTAACTAAAACTGAGTAGATGTGCCCTAGGGACATCTCGGACTCAATATGAAACTGGCCTAAGGGAAAAGTTGATTAGAATTTGACTCCTACAAAATCGGTGTCAAAGGATGGGGATTAAGGGGTGAAACCCCAAAGGCTGGTGGTTTGGCTTAATTAGACCCGTTGCTTTTAAAGCATGGATACTTTCCACCAATCTTGCCCCGGCCTGGCCGATTAACTTGTATTCAGATTTGGCAATATACACCCCATGGACAGTCTAACCAGTTAGGAGTCGTCTAGGTCTAAGCTCTACCCTAACTTAGGTTAGATTTTTTCTTTTTATTTATTTGTTTATTTGTTTGTTTTTCTTTGTTTGTTTTGACATTTCTTGTGTGATATGACTTATAACAATAATTTTTTCAATTTTAATGGTAATCTATATAACACCCTGACCTCTTTTTTAGATATTACCAACCCGACATATCATAACTTTAACCAACCTAATGTGCCGGATAAGTCTTATCCGAATTAATATATGCCCTAATCCTAATACTATGAACAAGACTGGAACATCATCACCACTCTTCACAGAGTCAGTGGGATACAACTCTCCCGAGTCATATAGTCAACCGCCTTACCAACATCCAGCTTCATATACTTTTTCTCTCGAACAACCATTAGAAGAATCAATTGACTGGAAAAAGAGGATGGAAACCTTAGAAAAGCTCGAGCGACGAATTCAAAATCTAGAAGACTCAAAATCCTATAAAAATTTTCAAATCCAAGATCCTTGCTCCATTTTTTGAGTCCTACAAAAAGAAGAACATACCGACTTAGAAAAGAGCATAGAATCCATGATTCAATTACAAAGTGATCCGCTCGATATGATAGAAGCAAGACTTAGTCAATTGGAAAACATACGCAGGAATAAGGAAACTCTCCCTACCCAATCTTTGACTATTTCTGACACTTCTAGCCATATTGATGAAAACTAAGAATCATGACATCTTGAAGAATTTGATCAAGATTCAATGTCACCACAAAACCTCGAACTTGACCAATATCAACCCATTGATGAATTAGCAAGTTTTCATTTTAATGAGATTGAACTTGATTATGAATATGAACCTGATCTCCAACTTCGTGATTCTGTTCCCATCTTCGAATCTATATTGACTCTGGTATTCTTACCCAATTTGGACCAATTTCTCGAGCCATATTTATTCCTGTACCTATAGATCTAGAAATTGAATCATCAATTTTGGATAGTCACATTCTATTGATGGGAAAAGAATATGAATTTCAATTCTTGGATTTGGACTCAACTCTTGAACCAAAAATGACTCTCGAATTCAAAATTGATTTTCTCGAGTTAGTATTGGTTCCTAAACCTATCATTCTTGAGCCCAAGTCAACCATTCCACCAAGTCACATTCTTTTGTTGGACAAGGTATAGACCATGATGACTCCGTAATGATTTTTCAAGACTGGTCATATAAAGGGAATAAGTTTCGTGATAGGATCTTTCATGATCCTATTCATATTGCGGACTATAAATATGCAAATAGAAAAGTGGTCAATAAAGGTGGGTTTTGTGAACTGCCACATTATCTTGATTGGGTAGGAACGCTTGACATAATCTGACCACCACCGGAACCACCACCTTAAGGTAATATTTTTCTTCCCTTTCTTCTTTTTCATGCATCTATGCATTCATTCATACATTGAGGACAATGTTGGTCCAAAGGCCCATCACTCTAGTTTTGATGATGATCAACTCATGTAGTTATGTTTACTAATGATCTTGTGTTTAATTAGTGACAGATTTATGATCAAGATCTTAGTAGGTGCATAGCTTCAACAAAGGGTTTAAAGTCAAGTTTTGGAGCTAGCACGGTGTTTGGACCAAGTCAAGAAGGCTTCAAGTGAAGACTTCAAGAAGATGAAGACTTGTGTCTAGGTTTGTTTTTAGAAGATTTTATTTTTAGTTAAAATGTAAAGGATAGAGTAGTTGGTGGATTGCTCAAGTATACCATGCACACACACTCTTGATAGTTTTATTTTTTACAAAAGATTTTCTGTTTTAGAAAATACATGTTTTGGTTTTTGGTATTCAAGTTTACATGTTCAACCAAAACCATATTTAGAGCTTAAAGTAAAAAACATAGATATTTCATCTTGATTGTGTAGTGGATCATATCCATACACACTATGCCTTAAAATGAATTACAATATCTTGTTTTTGTATTTGGAGAAGTTTTGGAAAAAACAAGTTTTAGAAAAAAATCAAGTTTGGAAAAATACAGTTTTCATTTAAGCCAATTTTTCCATATTACAAAAATAGTTCAAATCATATGTAACATACCTTGATTTTGTACAAGCATGTTTGATTATCAAGTATAACATTGAAACTATTTTTGTAGATTTTTCTGTATTTTATGGGATTTTATATGAGCCAAAAAGACCAAGTTTTAATCCCTAACAGTTTTTCTGTTTCAGGCTTCAGCGGTTGGCCGTCCCGGTCGACTGGAGCTGAAGTCGGTCGACCGGATCGGTCGACCGACGTGCACGGACGTGCACACTTGACCTGGCAGATAGCCGGTCGACCGACCCAGTCGACCGGAACTGAGAGCAGTGCTCTCTGTTCTTTTGGGTCGACCGGGCGGTCGACCGGAGGCTCCAACGGTCGGATTCTTGACCATTGGCGGTCGACCGGGCGGTCGACCGGCAGGCCTGACAGACCCCAACGGCTAGTTTTTCTTAGCCTATAAATTTGGGGTTTGGTCATTGTTTTGAGCCAAGATTTTTAGGAGACTTTTAGCCAATTTTTCCCACTTCTTTACAAGAGTTTTCTCCACAAAATAGAGAGCTAATACTTCCAATCAAAAGGGGAGTTTTATCAAGAGAGTGTTTTAAAGAGATTCTTTGAGTTTTCCTCCACCATCTCTTTCCTTGTTTTTCTCACCAACACTTGAGCAACCCATTGATCTATTCATCTTATAGGAGTGTTGTAGTGAGATAGTTTTTAGGTGATCAAAGTGTTGTGATCACCAAAGACTTGTTCTTTGTTTCTTTGAGGAGGCGGACAAGTGTGTTCGCGGTTGTTTAGGGTTCGGGTGCGAACTTTTTGTTTGAGGTGCGGCCTCGGCGAGCTTGTGGGGCTTGCGTGTGTACGGACTAGGGAGTCCGAGAGCTTGTAGGTGTTGCGGCACCAAGTGATCTGGTGGGATCGATTTTAGTGGAAATCCTTCGTGTGTCGAAGGCGGGGATGTAGAGCAAGTGTGCTCGAACCTCGAAACAAATCCTCTGTGTTTGCGATTGCTCTTTCTCTCTTTGTCTCTTGTTTATATCTTGCATGCCTTTATTGCTTTCATATTTATATGCATGATATATTTGTGTGCTTAATTGATATACTTGCTTGGGATTGTTTGCTAACACTTGTATTCAGCCAAGAGAGCCAACGCGACATCTCAACCCATATCCAGGGGAATCTTGAGGAGTTTCTCTAGAGCCCTTCACGGGGAATTCGGCAACACTCTTGTGTTATACGTGGTGTTTAGTGTAATAATTTAATTAGGTCATAATTGTTTTTAATTCCGCATTATTTGGCATTTAGTGACCATTAGATTAGCCATCACCTATTCACCCCCCCTCTAGGTGAACTTACAATTGGTATCAGAGCCAAGTTCTCTTGATTTGGCTCTTACAACCTAGAGTTAAAGATCCTCTTTTTAGGCTAATCACAATATTTTGTACACACACTATGGAGTTTATGGCACCACCCACCTTTGACATTCTTAACATCTAAATTTGGAAGGTTAAGATGTCTTTGTACCTCAAGGCCTTAGGTATTCATGTTTATCTTGCCACAACTAATAATGCATATTGTTTAAATGGTAAGAATCTTGAGGCTAATGCAAAAGTCCTTCATGCTTTTAAGTCAACCCTAAATGATGATTATTTATCTAGGGTTTCTAACATTGGATCGGCTTTTGTAGTTTGGAACACCCTCCTCTCCCTTGGCGAAAATGATCAATACTATGAGGGGAGTGATTCGGATGTTGGAAGCGACATCTCCAACAAGTGCTACATGGTCCAAGGGGATAACCCCCTTGAGGTAACTACCGAATCCGAGGATGAGGATATTAACATGTCATATGAAGAGCTTTCTACATTTTGTCAATTATTGCTTGAAAAATATGACATGATTAAGAAAGATAATAAAAATTTGAAAAAGAAACTTAATTGCATGCATATAGAACATGATTCATTTAGAAGTAACATTGCATGCTTAGAAAAAGAAAATAAAGATTTGAAAAATGAGAATGTTTCCTTGATGTCTAAATTAAATGATTTATGTGAAGGGAACACTATTTTGAAAAATAAAATTGCTTTGGTGGAAAAACAAAAGGAAGTTGTTTTTCAAGAAAATAATTCTTTAAAAAGAAATTTTGATGAAAAAGAAAAAGAATTTGTTTCTAAAAGGAATAAGAAAAGTGATTCTTTATCTCATCATGCTTTACATGCCACCACTAATGAGATTAAAGATTTGAAAAATAAAATGGATTGTTTGAGTTCAACTTTGAACTCTTGTGCATTTAACCATACTAGGTTGGAGTCAATGTTTTCAAAGAAACAAATTCTACACATTCATGCACAACATCATCATGCATTTGCTTATGTAGCACGTCACGATCATACACATTCACATAAGCATCCTAAGGTGTACACATGTACACATTGTGGCCGCAAAGGCCATTTAGCAAGATTTTGTTATGATAGGATACATCATTTAAATTTTTCTAATAAAAATTTTTTGGTTCCTTACAAGACTAACCCCAAAGGACCCAAGAAAATATGGATACCAAAACCCCCACCCCATGTTTTTGATGTAGGCGAGGGATCTCTCAAGACGTGAGAGATTTGGTGCCTTGATAGTGGATGCAAATGGACTTGATGGACACACATTTGGAGCACCGCTATCAAGGAGATTTTTGGTGGAAAGGCCACCATGTTTGGAGTTTTGGAACATAGTTCCTTAGTTGGTAACTATTTCTAAACTCTTATTTATTTACATGCTTATTCAATTGAAATATCATTTAGCATGTTCATGTTTTAGATTTTGTGCTTCATGTGGTAAATACTAGTTTAAATGTAGTTTTTATTAAAACTTGTATTATACATGTACAAATAGTGAGTTACATATGATTTATATATGTTTGCACTTCATGCTCATTTGTACCCACTATATGCACATGTATAGACTAGTTTTGATGATTCTTTCATTTATACTTGTTTTGCCAATTTTTATGCTTTACTTCATGTATATGTATTTTTAATTCAAATCTAATAAATATACATGTATACCCGTGAGTCTCTTGCCTTAATGCAAACATCATTAATAGACTCTTTTATGTTTGGGATATGTATGCATATTGTTAGATTTGGATAAATCATGCATATACCTAGAAGTTTATTGTTTTAATGAAAAATGATTTTTCATGTTCTGTTAAAAATGTGACTTATAATCCTTTTGAGCTTAAATGACTATTTTCATAAAAATGCTATTTACATGATCTTTTAAACACTCACATCTTCATTTATTAATTCATGACTTAGTTTCATGATCATTTTGAGTTTTATAGACCATGAGTGATTAAATCTTTATGTATTTAGTTATGCTTTATGAAAAACATATATTCTTGATTTTATGTATTTGAAGGATCTTTAACTAGTTATTCAAAAACTATTTTATACTAGTTATTTATTCTTCAAATTAATAGTTTATGATATATCCACATGATCCTACTTTACTTCAATTATATGGATAAATTCTTTTGTGTTCTCAAGATTTGATGTTTCATGAATTGAATATTAGTTTAAATGTTAGTTTTTATTAACACTAGGATTTATACTTGAACATATTGTGGGTCACAAATAAATATATATATGATTGGGTTTGATTGCTTATTTGTGCCTATTAGATGTGCTAGTATAGCCTAGTCTTGATGATCCATACACTTTTAAACTTGTATTCCCTTTTGGATTTGTGTTATGATCATGTGTTTTTCATTTCATATATATGTTTATTTTGCCAAACTTTAAGATATACATGGATAACCCTTGAGTCATTTGCCTTTCATGCAAATCTATATATATGGACTCAATTGGATTTAGGGATATGTATGTATACTTCTTGTATTGTCAAAACATACATATACCTTGAAATATAATTTTTTTTAATAAAATTTTGTGATGATTTTCATGTTTTCAAAATTTATGATAATTTTCATATTGTCTTATTTAAAGGAATATTGAGCTTTATTGCCATTTTCATGATGCCATGTTCCACATAACACTAGTGCACTCAATTCTTTTGAATATTTTCTCATGAGTATGGTTTCATGAGTTTTATATGGACTTTATGGATATTAGAGTGTTTTGTGCCATGTGACTTACACATATTTCATGAAAAACATTTTTGATTTATTCCTTGATTGAAGGATTCCGTACTAGTTTTCAAACATTTTCATTTAACTAGTTTGAATTCTTCATGTGGTAGATTTTATAATGAGATATACACTTGATCTTACCTTGCTTCAATTGGTATCATTGGATCATTTCAATTGGTATCAATATGATTATTTTGTATATACTCATGTTTTGATTATATGTATGTATGCCTTCAAATTCTAGTAGTATCAATTTCTATTGGTATTCTCTTTTTATACATATATATGTTTCATGTGCTTAGATTTACAATTGATTCACATTTTTTTAAAGCACAAAGTTTTATGATGAAAAATAAAAATATTTGTTCATTATGTTTACATTTGATATCATTATGCCTTAATTTCATATTTATTAAATTTCAATTGGTATCAATATGATTTACAATAATGATTATTTACGTTTTGGTATCTTAAAATTTATTTGTTTTACAAAAAGCTCTGATACCTTTAAAAAATTTTTAAGAAAAATTAAAAAATGTTTTGATGTGTATTTCCTATATGCAAGGAGAGCTTAACATCTCTTCTACATATAGATTCATGTTGAGTGTATCTTATATTGAGGAGCTTGACAACTCTTCTTTATGTGATACACGTGTGTAGGGGGAGCTTCACATCTCCTTTTATGCATTACATACTATGCGTTATGTGAATTAGGGCTTGTCATCCCTCTTTCATGTAATGTATATGTGTAGGAAAGCTAACTTAGCGTCTTCCTCTTTATGAATGTATATCGCTTATAAACCTTTTATTGATTTGTATTTACCCCTTATTGATCTTTTTGTTTATGACAAAAAGGGGGAGAAAAATTTTGTTTTTACTTTAACCCCTTTGTTGATGATTGACAAAAAGGGGGAGAAGAATTTGGATTTATATGCATGTTTTGGAGAAAGATTTATGTTTATGCATATATGTTTTGTTTTGCAAATAGGAGAAAAAGAATTTGATTTGTTTTATGCTTGCTAGCATGTTTATCTCCATAGATTTGCATACATGTTTATGAGCTTCATTGCATATCTATTGTTTATTTGTTATGCATGAGTTAAGGGGGAGCTTCTTTGAAGCTTTACTTTAATCCATGCATATATAACCTCATGAGTTTTGTCATCATCAAAAAGGGGGAGATTGTTGGCCCAAAGGCCCATCACTCTAGTTTTAATGATGATCAACTCATGTAGTTATGTTTACTAATGATCTTGTGTTTAATTAGTGACAGATTTATGATCAAGATCTTAGTAGGTGCATAGCTTCAACAAAGGATTTAAAGTCAAGTTTTGGAGCTAGCACGGTGTTTGGACCAAGTCAAGAAGGCTTCAAGTGAAGACTTCAAGAAGATGAAGACTTGTGTCTAGGTTTGTTTTTAAAAGATTTTATTTTTAGTTAAAATGTAAAGGATAGAGTAGTTGGTGGATTGCTCAAGTATACCATGCATACACACTCTTGATAGTTTTGTTTTTTACAAAAGATTTTCTGTTTTAGAAAATACATGTTTTGGTTTTTGGTATTCAAGTTTACATGTTCAACCAAAACAATATTTAGAGCTTAATGTCAAAAACATAGATATTTCATCTTGATTGTGTAGTGGATCATATCCATACACACTATGCCTTAAAATGAATTACAATATCTTATTTTTGTATTTGGAGAAGTTTTGGAAAAACAAGTTTTAGAAAAAAACCAAGTTTGGAAAAATACAGTTTTCATTTAAGCCAATTTTTCCATATTACAAAAATAGTTCAAGTCATATGTAACATGCCTTGATTTTGTACAAGCATGTTTGATTATCAAGTATAACACTGAAACTATTTTTGTAGATTTTTCTGTATTTATGGGATTTTATATGAGCCAAAAAGACCAAGTTTTAATCCCTTAACAGTTTTTCTGTTTCAGGCTTCAGCGGTCGGCCGTCCCGGTCGACTGGAGCTGAAGTCGGTCGACCGGATCGGTCGACCGACGTGCACGGACGTGCACACTTGACCTGGCAGATGGCCGGTCGACCGACCCAGTCGACCGGAACTGAGAGCAGTGCTCTCTGTTCTTTTGGGTCGACCGGGTGGTCGACCGGAGGCTCCAACGGTCGGATTCTTGACCGTTGGCGGTCGACCGGGCGGTCGACCGGCAGGCCTGACAGACCCCAACGGCTAGTTTTTCTTAGCCTATAAATTTGGGGGTTTGGTCATTGTTTTGAGCTAAGATTTTTAGGGGACTTTGAGCCAGTTTTTCCCACTTCTTTAAAAGAGTTTTCTCCACAAAATAGAGAGCTAATACTTCCAATCAAAAGGGGAGTTTTATCAAGAGAGTGTTTTAAAGAGATTCTTTGAGTTTTCCTCCACCATCTCTTTCCTTGTTTTTCTCACCAACACTTGAGCAATCCATTGATCTATTCATCTTATAGGAGTGTTGTAGTGAGATAGTTTTTAGGTGATCAAAGTGTTGTGATCACCAAAGACTTGTTTTTTGTTTCTTTGAGGAGGCGGACAAGTGTGTTCGCGGTTGTTTAGGGTTCGGGTGCGAACTTTTTGTTTGAGGTGCGGCCTCGGCGAGCTTGTGGGGCTTGCGTGTGTACGGACTAGGGAGTCCGAGAGCTTGTAGGTGTTGCGGCACCAAGTGATCCGGTGGGATCGATTTTAGTGGAAATCCTTCGTGTGTCGAAGGCGGGGATGTAGAGCAAGTGTGCTCGAACCTCGAAACAAATCCTCCGTGTTTGCGATTGCTCTTTCTCTCTTTGTCTCTTGTTTATATCTTGCATGCCTTTATTGCTTTCATATTTATATGCATGATATATTTGTGTGCTTAATTGATATACTTGCTTGGGATTGTTTGCTAACACTTGTATTCAGCCAAGAGAGCCAACGCGGCATCTCAACCCATATCCAGGGGAATCTTGAGGAGTTTCTTCAAAGCCCTTCACGGGGAATTCGGCAACACTCTTGTGTTATATGTGGTGTTTAGTGTAATAATTTAATTAGGTCATAATTGTTTTTAATTCCGCATTATTTGGAATTTAGTGACCCATCACCTATTCACCCCCCTCTAAGTGAACTTACAGACAATGCATGAGATAGGTGTGGGGGAGGGTTCTTACATAACATAGGTTTTCTTTTTATTTAAAATAAAAAAATAACATTTTTATTTTTTAAAAAATTTTTTTGAAAAGAGAGAAATATTTTGACATATTTTTTGTAAGAAATTAAGTTAATTTTAATGAATAGGAGAATCATAATTAGAATTTCTTATACTTGGTCAAAATAAGACTATTTGTTTGTTTTCTAGAGTTAGGAAGAAAATTTAAAAAAGTAATTTAGTCTTGAATTTTACCTTGATGAGATATGCATGCTTTATACACTTACACATTTAGGGTTCAAAAAATAAAGATTCTTATGCCTTATTAAAAAAAGAAAAAATATATACATATAATATATCAAAAATTCTTTGATTAAGCTGGGTATTTGTGCCTCATAAAGTATAAGTATTCACGCCTAAAAGCGATTCATAGAATAAAATTCTTAATTTTGTGGCCTTATTTGCTCAAGTCCTTAAGTCCTTGGGGTGTTTTCTCACCGGTGCCTTAAGACTGTTTGGTGTGGGAGTCACCGATTAAAGGCTCATCATATAGGCAGATTAGAAAGCCTAATAGAACTAAGGAATAATATCACCAAAAATTTAAAAAAAATGAAAGGAAAAAATAAGGAATAAGAGTTAGAGTTAAAGAACCCTGAGTCAAATTTTACGGTCACAAAGGTGCATATAACTTAGAGTAAAATAATAGATTAGATGAGAAATACAATTTGACTCCTTGCCTTGATTGATAACAAGTTTTTGAATTAAGACAAAGCTTAAGAATGAAAAGTTTGATTTTTCTACAACTTATAGTTACTTAATCATTACAAATAATACTTCAAATATTTTTCTCTTTCAAAATGTGTTATCAAAATACTAACACTTTGTTTCTCTTTCTTTATGGATTTTTAGGTGTAATCTACTGAAAACCCTCACGAGACAAAACTCGTCATCTAGGGAAAAACTAGAGATTTAACGGCTTGTTGCACAAGCTTAATGCAATCGCGTGACCTGCGAAAGTGATCTAATAATTTCTTAGGTTTAGTTATGATGTTTTGCTCGAGGACGAGCAAAAGATAGGTGTGGGGTGTGGTCGGTCGCTTCGGTCGCTGATACTGCATATTTATTGTCACATTTTCATATTTATTTTTTAATAAACTCTATTTTTAATCTTATTTATTGTCTAAATTATATACAGGCCGTGACTAAAGGAGAGGGAAGAGAAACAAGCCCACAAGCCTATCAAAATTTTGATTTAATTCAGAATTAATTCAAATCAAAGATCAGGGCAGATCAGGACAAATCAGGGCAAATCAGAGAAAATAAAACCAGTTGAAAATTAGTTAAAACAGTAATCAATTGGTTAAAGCTAAAGATCAAAAGGAGGTTTCGTCAAAATCCAGGACCTAAACTGAAAATCCAGCTGGAGATAAAACCAAATCGTCAAAGCAGGGACCTGCACCTCCCGGGTGTGGCTACCTGGCCACACCCAGGCCGTAGAAACATGGCCAAAGCTGCGTTTCTGCGGCTATCTTATCGAATCTCAAGAAGCGTTTGCTCCCCCTATCTTTGTACACTCTCCTCCTTATACTGAGATTTCTAAGTGTACAGAAAATGATTAAGCAGAGAAGAATTCTTGGCTAGTTTTTATTTTTTTTAGTGTAGGTTTTTATTTTATTTTATGTAATTTTATTTCATTGTAAGCATAGGTTAGACAAAGATTCATGTAAGAGAGATAGATTTATGTTGAGAGTGACACCGATGTAACCTCCTCCTTTCTTCCATCGTTTCTGCAAGCAATAAAAAGGTAACTTTTTTATGTTCTTCTTTATTTTTGTTTCTTCTTCTTTCTACTCTTCCTTTTTCAGTTTTGATGATAGTCTAAGTGAGTCAAATAGCATTGGTATTGCCTTGCCTTAGCAAGTGCCAATGATAGCTCATGACGATAGATTCTTCCCTATGATTGTATCATTTTATACTTGCTCGAAGAAGCCTTGATGTGAATTTATACTGAGTTAATCTTATGAGTTATGCGCTGATGGCCTCTAGGTCAAGGTAAACATGCAAGAATTCTAGGTAAGTCATTAACTGGAAAAAGGTAAGTATTTCTTTTAGGTTTTCTTTTTTTTCTTTTAATCTTTAGTTTAGATCATCTCCATCACCAAATCTCTGCTATTTTTCACTTTCTTTGTACACAATCACCATCTCCTTCTATCTACCATTTTCACAATTTAACATAGCTTATTTTCTTTTTCTTTTCAAGAACTGAAAGAAGAACTTTATTCATTTTTTGTAACTTAAAAGAGAACTTGCAAAAAGCTTCAATCGCTAGTCTCTCCTTGTGGATCATGACCCGCATAGCCACTTGCCATAGTGGTAGTATTGAGTACTTACACTACCAATTATAAAGTTATGAAATTCTGTATTTTCTGTGTGCAGGTTCCAATTCAATCATTCTTGAACACGGATCTCATTCCCACGCGAAAGTCATGTTTTAATACAGACGTGGATCTCGTATCCAACTGCAAACGCGAATCTCATCCAGCTCCGCGTTTCAACTCAAATGTGGATCTCAACCGGTCTACTGTTCCAACTCTAACGCGGATCTAAGCCAGCTCCACATTCCAATTCAAACGCGGATCTCAACTTCGCGTCCTAACTCGGATGCGGACGTCAGTCAGATTCACATCTCAATTCAAACGCAAATCACAGTCAGACCTACGTTTCATCTCAAACGCGGATCCCAACCAGACTCGCGTCTCAGTTCAAACGCGGATTCCAGCCAGACCCGCATTTCATCTTAAACACGGATCCCAGCCAGACACGTGTCTCACCTCAAACGCAGAAGATCAACCAGACCCGCGTCTCACCTCAAATGCAAACCTACGAGCTCCGCATTTCAACAATAGAACAAAACCCGTGAGGATTGTATTTTTGCTGTAGCCGCCCCATTACTAGGTCAATTAACACCCACGTAAGGTGAGAATTTAATTCCCATTATAAAAGAATTTTAGGGGACAATTTTACCCTGAATATCCCTATAAATAGTCATGAAAGCTATTGAACAGGAGGGGTGGTTTCTTTTTCTTAAAAAGAGCAAAACAGCTACAAAGTTTGAAAACTTTGAGCATTCAAAAAGAGAGAGGGAGAGAAAGAAATAATTCTTCTTCAAAGAAGAGCTCCAACACTTGTCGTGCCTAAGTGGAGTTATTTTGCATCCTCCAAATGATCTAAGAGAAACTTGTCATTTGGCCGGTCAATGGGGAACAAGATTCACTCTCCATTGCCACACGAAGAACCCAGCCTTAAACAAAGGGGAGATTCAAATATCCTCCCCTCTTTTGTAATCAGATTGCATCCATTGTAATTTTTCTTTACAATTAATCAAAATTTTACTTCACTTTTTCCGACCAAACAAAAGATGGCGACTCCGCTTGGGACTGTTTCCTCTGCGGACGAGAAAGCTGTGGCACAAGATGACGTCAAGCTCATTGGATCAACGGCCGAGTTGTTCGTTATCGAATTCGGTCAAAGAAAATTTGAAGAGTTTCTTTCTTTGGCTCTAAAATCCCAAAAGTAACGCGGTAGTACCGTAAAGTCTCTTTGGAGACCCGCTCTCAAGTCTCTTTAAAGACTTCTCCAAAAGTGGCCTGCGCCATTGCTCACAACGCAAGCAGCGCCATGTTCAGTGAGGTTTTAAAAACCTCCCATGTAGCCTACACGGTCCGCGTCAATGTCTCTCAAGAGACCCGCATGGCCAGTATGCTTGCTCACAAATAAAACAATGATGAGGGCCAATCCCGCCATCTCTCTCCTTTTCAGACTCCGCAATTTTAGGTTTATGAGGTTTCTCAGTAGCCCTTGAGGCTCAGCTAGAATACTGAACGTCGAGGAAGGCATCACACCCCTCGATAACAAATCAGAGATTCTATAGCTACAATCTATTTTGTAGATACAGAATGCGAGGCTCAACCCTGAGTTTCTCGGAAGTAACACGAGACTTGCGTCTCGATACCCAAACGCGAGGTCCGCGTTTTGTTCCAAAATGCGAGACCCACATCCATGCAGATATAAAACACGAGGTTCAGACCCACATTTCTCTGAAGCAACACGCCAAGCGCGATATTGCATTCTTGTTCTAAAACGCAAAACTCGCATCCAATCTGTGCCAGAACGCGACTATCGTGTTCCTACTACTCAACACGAAGTCTATGTTCTGAGGTAGACTCTGCCAAAGCGCGAGGCTCAGACCCACGTTTCATCACAAAAAGGCAAGGTCCACGTTCAGTTGGTATGCCTTTGAAACATACTGAACTAAAAAGCCCTCAACCCCAAGGATTTGAGGCTAGTCCCTTGGATACTCCTGCAACGAATCTAAGAGACTACTTGAAAAAGAATAAGAGTGTCCATCAAATCACTCCCTAATGCTATTGTGAATAGCTTATCATGGTAGTGCTCTCTGAATACTACTGCAACTCTTATACGAGCAAGCCATCGGTATTCAATCGGCTGTCAGCCGCCCCAGTCTCTAACTCAGCCAAGAGACGCCGCTTCCGTAAGAAGAAGTTCTTCTTTGAGTGACGTACCCTGAGGTAACTTCAAATATGGTGGGTCCATGCACTACACTGAGCAAGTCAAATAGGAAGCAGCCGTTGTTTGCTCTGGCGAGTCTGAAGATGAACTTTCTTCAGGTTTGAAAGAAATACTAAGCGAATCAAAAGGAGTGTATTAGCACACCCGCATCCGGACTGGTACAAATACCCCAGTGAACTACAGTGCCTAGCCAAGGGTATTGAAGTGAACGAGGCACACCCTGCTATTGTGGAATCTCAAGCCTCTAACTCTTTTACAGAAATGAAGCCTTCGCATACATAGCAAGTACTTCCGAAGAAGTGGCCAAGCGATTCGAAGAGCAGATCTAAGTTCAGAGAGAGCAGTTCGATGTGATTTGAACTCAGCAAGAATCTATTAATACCCTTAAGCAGCTGCTAGCACAACTGCATAAGAAGAAGAAAAAGGATCAAAATCAAGGGGAAAAAGAAAGAGGGAGAAAGTTCCTCTTCTAAAAATACTAAAAGTGAAAAGCACTCAAACTCCGAATCCCCAAAACCCTCATTTGAAGAGAAAGATGGTTCGGAAAGCGGGTCTCATCACTCTAGAAGGATGAGCAATCTAGAGAAATCCTCGAAGCCTTGCGTGCCGAGGCAACCTTCAAGATGTGGGGTAGTCTGACCATACCAAGCGGAATGGGACACAGCTCCCTACCCTCTAAGGTTCAAGGCACCGGCCTTACATACTTTCGATGGTATAAGGTCGCTGAACCAGCATATATACTACTTTAATTCCCAAATTGGGAATGTAGTATCGAACGATGCCATCATGGCTCGTTTATTCATTGGCACTCTCAAGAAGGTTACCTTTGAATGGTTCATGAAGCTGCCTACCAGCTCAATTAAAACTTGGGCTGAATTGGAAAAGCTATTTTTGGCTCGCTTCTTCGAAGACACTATGGAGGTAGCAATGCTAACTCCCGTCGCCACGAAGCAGAAGAAAGGAGAGTTCATCAAAGCTTTTGTAGAGAGATTTCAGAGTATGGCACTCCATTGTCTAAGTGGCATGTCCCAATCCACACTAATGGAAACATATCGCCACAACTTACATACTGCACTCCTCGCCCAGATAGAAGGGTAGAATGCTGCACTTGAAAGTGAAATCACCTAGGGGGGTGAATAGGTGATGGCTAATCTAATGGTCAAATAATGCGGAATTAAAACTAATTAATGCAAACTAAAACTTCTTAAACTAAACACCACGTATAACACAATAGTGTAGCCGGATTCCCCGTGAAGGGCACTGGACTAACTCCTCAAGACTCCTCTAGATAAGAGTTGAGGTGCCGCGTTGGCTCTCTTGATTGAATACAAGTGTTAGGAAATAATCCCCAAGCATATAACAATTAAGCACACAATGTATATCAAGTATATAAAGATAAACACAATAATAGCATGCAAGATATAAACAAGTAAGAGATAGAGAAAGAGCAATCGAAACACGGGAGATTTGTTTCGAGGTTCGAGCACACTTGCTCTACGTCCCCGCCTTCAACTCTATGAAGGATTTTCACTAAAATCGATCCCACCGGATCACTTGATGCCGCAACACCTACAAGCTCTTTGGACTCTCTAGTCCCTCTCTTGTTCCCGCAAGAACACACCGCAAGCCCACTAGCTCGCCGAGGCCGCACCTCAAACAAAGAGTTCACACGCGAACTCGAAACACCGCGAACCCGCAAGTCCGCCTCCTCAAATACAAAGATGGAACTTTGGTGATCACAACACTTTGATCACCTAAAATCCTCTCACAACAAATATCCCTATAGGTAGATATAACAATGGATAGCTCAAGTGTTTGTGTGAGAAAACTAGGATTGAATAGGTGGAGGAAAACTCAAGAAATCACTTTTAAATACACTCTTTAAAATCTCTCCTTTGATATGATAATTTTGGCTCTTAAACAAGTGGAGATAAACACCTAATAGAGTTGGAAAAAATGGCTCAAAACCCACTTGAAAATCTTAGATAAAACAACCCCAAAAGCCCTCCTTTTATAGGGATAGAAAAACTAGCCGTTGGGGCTTTATTTTAGCCCGACGGCTGACGGTCGACCGGCCCGGTCGACCGCCAACGGTCAGAATTCTGACCGTTGGAGCCTCGGTCGACCGGCCCGGTTGACCGCGGCCTAGAACAGAGAGCAGTGCTCTCTGCTGGTCGACCGGGGCTTTCCAGAGAGCAGAAGCTCTCTGGCGGTCGACCGGGTCGGTCGACCGGCCCTCTAACCAAACTGGCGTGCACATTCTGTGCACGTCGGTCGACCGACTCGGTCGACCGACTTCAAGCTCGGTTGACCGGTCCGGTCGACGGCAGAAGCCAGATAAGGTCAGTTATGGGGATTTAAAAGTTATCTTTTTATCCAAAATAAAATCCCATAAATACACGAAAAATCTACAAAAATAGTTTTAACACTATACTTTGATAATCAAATATGTTTGAACAAAATCAAAACATGTTACAAACAATTTGAACTATTTTTGTAACTTAGAAATTTTGGCTAAAAACAAAAACTGTATTTATCCAACACTTATTTTCCAAAACTTCTCCAAATACAAAAACAAGATATTTTAAACTCTTTTAAAGGATAGAGTGTATGGATATGATCCACTACACATACATGGTAAACTATCTATGTTTTTGACAATAAGCACAATACATGATTTTGGTTAAAGATATGTATACTTAGAATTCCAAAAATCAAACGGTATGTTTCAAAAAGAAAACTCTTTTGTATTTTTCCAAAATAAAAATTCTTTTATGAAAACTCATCTAAATCAAGAGTGTGTGTGTATATGGTATACTTGAGCAATCCACCAACTATTCTATCCTTTACATTTTAATCTAAAACAAAATCTTATAAAAACAAACCTAGACACAAGTCTTAATCTTGAAGGTCTTCACTTGAAGTCTTCTCATCTTCTTGACTTGGTCCAAACTCGATACAAAGAGCTAGACTCCTCTTGAGTACTTGATGTGATCTTGATGCACAAGCTCTTGAATCAAACCGTGCTAGCTCTAAAACTTGGCTTTAAATTCTTTGTTGAAACTACACACCTACTAAGATCTTGATCATAAATCTGAGACTAAGTAAACACAAGATCATTAGTACTATAACTACATGAATTGATCATCATCAAAACCAGAGTGATGGGCCTTTGGGCCAACAGAAAGCAGTTGGTGTAACAAGGCGAGCAGGCAGAGGAAAAAATTTCCTGGGTAAAGGCTGAAGAGAAAAATATAAAATCAAGACCCTGACAAATCGATGCAACGCACTCAAAAGTCATTTTCTCACCCAAAAAGACGAGATACTCTAACAATGAAGGTTAAATCACTTTCGAAACCCCAGTCAACTAGAGGGGGTGGAGCCACCGGCTAAGTACGTGCCAGTAAAACATACTCTTTCAAGGATGAGCACGTGGTCTCTATGTTCAAGTTACTCCAAAAGAGTAACAAGCTCAAATTGCCAGAGGTCAGATGCCCTGACGAAGTTGGGGGGACTGATGATCACAACTATTATTTATATCATAAGATGTTAGAGCATCCTACGAAGAACTACTACATCTTCAAGGATGTTCTTCAAGCTCTAATTGACACAGATGTCCTCAAACTCCGTTCAGAGCAGAAGGTGACGACTAACATGACGTCTCTTTAATTTGCCAAATAAACTCCATCAATACCAGCCGGAGTGGTTCCTATCCTAAAAGAGAAACTAAGGGTGATCAATACTGATCCCCACAAAAAAAAAGAGAAAGGCCTCGTCCCTGTCCCTACTCCTCGAGGAGAGATAATGTGGGTTCACCCAGATATTATCGAAATCCAACAATGGACAACTGTTACACACAAGAAATCTAAAGGCAAGGCTAAAGCATCCTCCAGTAATTTGGTGTGTATCTCTACCAGAGAAACTGAGAAAGATGTTGCTTTCCTTACTAGTTTAGAAGAAGAGGATCTGCCTTGGCTGCTGATACAGGTACTACTTGCACGTTGAAGACCGAATCTGGCAAGCAGTGTTTGAAATAGTATGGTCAGCTGGTGGCAAGTTCTTCCCAACTAGTGAAAGAGACAACCAAGCAGTCCACAAAGCAGCCCATGGACAAATAGATAGAGCTTCGTTATACCAAAGCCCTTCAAAAAGATGATGCGAGACCATTAACTTCCTTCTGCTTTGATGTTTGGCTTAGTTGGCCACATCCCTGCTCGGATTACTCTATACGAGCATCTTAAACTTTTCAAATCCACAAGGGAAGTTTTAAGAGAAGCATTGGCAGATTTTGAGGTTTTCTTAACCCAGATTCCTGTCATCCTAGAGGATGAAGACGAAGATGAAGAAACAATCCATTCAGACACCGATCCCTGGATCAAACACCTGATACTCTCTAGGACATCCACTTTGAGCAGTATGAGCCACCCATAGATTATAAAGTGATTCAGATCAACCTAAAAGATGAGGTTAACCGCAAAACCTATCTTCATAAGTGAGAGCTTATCGCTCTCTGAAAAAGAAGACCTAACATATCTTATACAAGAGTACATAGACGTCTTCGCCTGAAACTATGAGGACATGCTCGAACTTGATCCTCAATTGGCTATGCATTGCCTCACATCAATCCTTACATGAAACCAGTCAAGCAACAATAACGACAATTCCGTCCAGACATAATGAAGGAAATTGAATCGGAACTTAAAAATCTCATAGACTCCAGTTTCATTAGAGAAGAACATCACCTGACTGGCCAGCCAGCATCATGCCCATTACCAAGAAGAATGGAAAGATTCAGATTTGTATTGAGTTTTGTAATCTGAACGCTGCCTATCCTAAAGACAAATTTCCTCTTCTGGTCATGGATGTTATGATAGACAATATGTGCGGTTTCAAGAGGATATCCATCATGGATGGATTTTTAGGATACAATCAAATCAAGATGTACCCTTAAGATGAAAATCATATATCATTCAAAATGCTACTGGGGTTGTATTGCTATGTCGTGATGCCTTTCGGTTTGAAGAACGCAGGGGTGATGTATCAAAAGGAAATGAATAGAATCTTCCATGAGCATATAAGTAAGACCGTAGAATGCTACATAGATGATATTACAGTAAAGAGTCGAGTTAAAGGTGATCACATTGCAGATCTGAAGAGAGTATCCGATATTATGTGGGCGTATCAATTGAAAATGAACCCAACCAAGTCCTTCATGGGGGTAGCCAGTGGGAAATTCTTTGGGTTCGTTGTGACACCCAAAGGAATCCATCTCGACCCGAAGAAAGTTCGTGCTATCCAGGAGATGTAACCTCCAAGAAACCTCAAAGAACTCAGAGGGTTATAATGTTGACTGGCTTTCATCCGGGGATTCATATCGAATCTTTAGGATTTTGCCAACCCTTCAGCAAGCTGATGAAGAAAAAAGTCTCATTTATTTGGGACTGTTGGAACTTACTTTTGATGAGACATTTGTGAAGCCATATCATTTGGAGTTTATCACAAGCCTATTCAAGAGTTCTACATGATCAAGACTTCCAAAGAGAGTTGATAATGATGTGTATTGTAATTGTTGATAGCATGTTAAAAGCCTTGACACACACACACACACACATCATAGCCTATTAGTCGCTTATAAACTTTTGTAGTCGACTTATACATGGTATAGTCGACTTGCCTTCTTATGTAGTCAACTAGCTTTTTATCCTGAAAGATCCCAACTCTCTGTTTGTCACTGTTAGTCGACTTAACAGTTTATATAGTCGACTAATAAGTATTATAGTCGACTTATACTCTCCTTCTAGTCGACTAATAGATGGCCTAGTCGACTTATAATATAGTTCTGGTCGACTTGGTTCAGCTTCCAGAAACTTGTCTTTTGAGTTTATCATGACCTAGTCGACTTGGTCTCTTCTATAGTCGACTAACCTTGAGAAATTTGCCTACCCTAGTCGACTAACCCCATATCTCAAGTCGACTAATGGTAGTTTCTAACTGTTGGACAGTTTCTATTTTCTGGTGTTTTCTTTAACGTTATCCAACGTTTAAACATTCAAGCATATAGTTTTCTGACCAAAAATCTTGCAAAAATTCTGGTTCTTTGAAAACTGTTCCCACTTTCTGTTTCTTTACCAAATTCCTACTCCAAAGTGAAGATTTCTGAAAGTCCACCTATAATAGCCCTTGTCCACGATCACATACTGAATCAAGGTTTATAAGAAAGTTTGTAATCACTCAAAAGAATCATTGTACAAGAGTGTCTTCTTGGTGTAGAAGAGAAGTTGTACAAGGTGTTGTGGTCTTCTTGGTTGTAAGAAGAGTTGTACACATTGGCAAAGGAGATTTGTCAAGTGGTGTGCAAGGCGTTGATTTTGGGTGTACAAAGTCAAGGATAAAGGAAAATCTCAAGCGGGAGGCTTGGGGATTGGATGTAGGTCACGAGGACCGAACCAGGATAAATCACTCGTGTTTGCGTTTACTTAACTTTTCTGTGATTTTTTCCTTATTGCAAGTACTTTATTTCTTTAACACTAATATTCTTGTGTGAGTGTTGACTCGTATATTTTAGATCCACAATTGGCATCATCTTGGGACCAACTATTGGTACCAGAGCGGGTTCAACAATTGGTATCAGAGCAGGTTCAACAATTGGTATCAGAGCCCTGCATACCTAGTCAACAATCTACAAGGATGGCAACGAAGTTTCCTTCGTCACAATTCAAAGAAGGACATTCTACACAACGTCCATCGCTATTTGACGGATCCAACTACAACTATTGGAAGTGTAGAATGAAGATCTACTTGCAATCGCTCAAGTACGAACTTTGGAACATTGTAGAAGCACCGTACACCAAGCCAACAACCAACTACAACGCTTGGAGTGATGATCAAAAAAGGAATGCGAATTTTGACGCCAAAGCGATGAATGCTTTATTCTGTGCCTTAACCAAAGAAGAATTCAACCGTGGGTCAACAGCCACTTCTGCAAATCAAATATAGCAAACTCTTCAGGTAACACATGAAGGCTCAAATAAAGTTAAGGAATCTAAAATTTCTATTCTTGTCCACAAGTTTGAATTATTCAAAATGAAGGAGAATGAAACCATCTCAGAAATGGTTACAAGATTCACCGACATAATCAATTCCTTAGCATCCCTTGGAAAGGAATACACCCAAGTAGAAAAAATTTGCAAGATCCTTCGTGCACTCACACCAGATTGGGAGAAGAAGACAACTGCAATAGAAGAAGCGAATGATCTCTCAACAATGACATTGGAAAACCTTATTGGTAATCTAATGGCATATGAAGTGCAACTTGAAGAAAGAAAGAAGGACGAACAACAATCTCTCTCAAAGAAGAAAGAACTTGCCTTCCATGTATCCTCCGACATGAAAAATTCAGATGACGATGAAGAGGGGATGGCAATGCTTTCAAGAAAATTCAGAAGATTCTTGAAGTAAGGTAAGTTTAAATACTTTAATTGCAATAAAACAGGTCATATGAAGAAGGATTGCCTATTACTCAAAAATAAAGGTAAATACAAGAGCAAAAAGTTCAGAAAGAAGAAAGACTACCAAGCATCACGGGAGAACAGTGATTCCTCTTCCTCTGACGAAGAAGAAACTACTGAACATGCCAACATCTGTTACATGGCACTAGAAGAAGATGAGGTACAATATACTAAACTTTTAGATGCATTCCATGAATTATTCAATGATCTAAAGAATGAAAAAATGAAGAATAAAGTTTTATCAAAGGAAAATGAAAACCTTTTCAAAGAAAATTCATGTTATGTCTCTTAAGTTTCTTCTATAAATTCTCAAAAAGATGATTTTGAAAAAGTGATATCACCATTGAAAAAGGATAATGAGAATTTTATAAAAGAAAATATTTTGCTTAAAAAGGAAACTGTGTCTTTAAATGAAAGAATTTCTGTGTTAGATAAAGACATGTCAGTTTTCAAAATGAAATATGAAGAGATTTTGAAAAATGTGACTAAGTTTAATCAAGGAAAAGAAAAGTTGAATGATTTGTTATCATATCAAAAGATGTCACATAATCATTATGGTCTTGGATTTTTTGAAAAATCTTCATATGTTAGTAATCCATATAATTCTTTTGTGAAAAGAAAGTCTGATATTATTTCAAAAAGAATTAAGAATAAGTTCATATGGATTCCTAAAAATTTAAGCATTGTTGATAAAAATACTTATATTGCATCATACATACATGATATATGTAATTCATACAATTATGTGTATACTAACAGATGAAAATCAAATTCAAATTGGGTTTGTTCTCCTAAAGGTTAATGCTTTACTCTTATGATTGGTACCATCTATTGTTTATCTTTCAGGTACCAAATAAGAAGTTTGATAAGGACATTACTTCAAATATTTATCATATATATATACATATTATGATATATTTGTTGCAGGAGGAGAACTCAAATGTTTCTATATGTATTATAACCCATTTTCTGCAGGGGGAAAACATATAACTTATTTTCTGCAGGGGAGCATTTGTGCACACAAAGTGTCATCATCAAAAAGGGGGAGAATGTTGGAACTTGCTTTTGATGAGACGTTTGTGAAGTCATATCATTTGGAGCTCTATCACAAGCCTATTCAAGAGTTCTACATGATCAAGACTTCCCAAAGAGAGTTGATAATGATGTGTATTGTAATTGTTGATAGTATGTTAAAAGCCTTGACACACACACATACACACACATCATAGCCTATTAGTCGACTTATAAACTTTTGTAGTCGACTTATACATGATATAGTCGACTTGCCTTCTTATGTAGTCGACTAGCTTTTTATCCTAAAAGATCCCAACTCTCTGTTTGTCACTGTTAGTCGACTTAACAGTTTATATATGAAAAGTCACCTAGAGGGGGGGTGAATAGGTGACGATGCTAATCTAGTGAACTTAATGCGGAATTTAAAAACTAATTGCAATTACTATAATGATGCACACACAAGGAAGTACAAGATATAACA
The DNA here is from genome assembly GCA_038442645.1 of Agave tequilana. Taxonomy (NCBI): domain Eukaryota; kingdom Viridiplantae; phylum Streptophyta; class Magnoliopsida; order Asparagales; family Asparagaceae; genus Agave; species Agave tequilana. The sequence goes on along the minus strand of JAVJIF010033338.1, from coordinate 50,863 downwards.
ATTTGCACAAAGTAAAGAGAGAGAGCAAGAGTCAATGGATCAAGCGCAAACAAAGAGATATGTTCCGAGGTTCGAGCACCCAGCTCTACATCCCCGCCTTCACCCAGAAGGATTTTAAGTCCACTAGCTTGTCCACAAAGGACTCCCACAAAGGGAACCTCCACCGAGGATTTGGGGCAATCACAATTACAAGGAGTTCCCAACTCCCTTCCTTACAAACACAACCTCCTCCTTGAGGCACTCCTCCAATCCAACAAACAATCACCTCACAACTTGAGGGATTAGCACCAAGCTTACACAAAACACCTCACAACCCAAGTTGCACAACCTCCTCAACACAATGAGGGAAATGGCACAAAGCAAGAATTGGGTTTACAACTTAGTGGTTTCAAACAACAACCACAAAACAATCTCTTTTTCCCACACAAAATCCTATAGAGAAGATAGTAGATTTTAGCTCAAGTGTGGAGAAAACCAATGGAATGAAAATCAAAATCACAAAGAAAAATCCTTGGGAAAACAATAGAAATCAAGATTGTGAAGTTCAATCAAAAGCTTTCCCAAAAACCTCTTCTTTGATTTTCCAAACCCTAGCAAAAACCTCAAAATAGATTGTTCAATATGAGTTCAAAAACTTCTTTTACTTGCAGCAAAAACACCTGAGAGTATGAAAAAATTCGCACCAAAAACCTTAGAGAAAAACTCTTGCAAATGGGGTATTTATAGGCAGAATTGGAAACTAGCCGTTGGCAGCTATTTTTGCCAGTTTTGCCCTGTCGGTCGACCGGTCGGTCGACCGCCCAACGTTCGAATTTTTGAACGTTGTAATACCCGGTCGACCGCCCGGTCGACCCAAACTAACAGAGAGCAAGTCTGCTCTCAGTCGGTCGACCGCTCGGTCGACCGGCTACAAGAGTAGCCAGGGTGCAGTCCCCGTGCACGTCGGTCGACTCGGACGGTCGACCGGCTACAGGTTCGGTCGACCGTTCGGTCGACCGACCACGCCTGGCAGACAGCAAATAGCCCAGAAAAACAGGGGTAAAAATATTGTAATAAATCCTTTTAAATCTTGTAAAAATCCCCAAAAATAGTTTTAACATTTTGCATTGATATATAAACATGTGATAACAGTTTTGACTCAAATATCAAGCAATTAAAACTTATTTTTATGTCTTTTCATTTTAACCAAAAACCAAACCTTGTATTTTCTAAAACTTGGAATAGAAAATACGTTTTGTCTAAAACTCATCCAAATACAAAAACATGATATTTAAACACTTTTGAAGCATGATGCATATTGATAGAAATTCAATATACATGAAACATATACATATCATAGTTTTTATCATTAATACCAAAATATATGTTTTGATAGAAATACCAAAACATAAAACACATGAAATAGAATATCAAACTAAGTTTCTTTAAATAGTTGAAGCATGCATGTATATAGAACAAATCTAATATACATTAAACCATGTAAACTTATTTTGATATAAAATCTATTCATGTAAACCAAGATCGATTAAACCAAAAACCGAAAACCAATATTCAAAACATGAAACGTGTGTGTATTGTGAACTTGAGCTTATCATACTATACTAATCTTTACAATTAGGATCTAAACACAAAACTAAACTATGGATACCTAAGTCTTCTTGTAGAGCGCAATCTCCAAGTCTTCTTGTAGAGCGCAATCTCCAAGTCGGCTTGATCCAAAACTCCTTGATTCGCCGAGCAAGTGCTATATATGATCTTTGACGCTCGGGCTCTTGAATCAACATGTGAAAGATGTGTGGAAGCTTTCACCAACTAATATCTTGTTAAATATCTGAAACTTAAACATTGCAAGATTATTAGTACACATAACTACATGAGTTAATCATCATCAAAACTAGAGTGGAAGGCCTTTGGGCCAACAATCTCCCCCTTTTTGATGATGACAAAACTCATGGAGTTATATATGCATGGATTAAAGTAAAGCTTCAAAGAAGCTCCCCCTTAACTCATGCATAACAATAAAACATATAAGATATGCAATGAATGTTCTTAAATATGTTTATATGTGTTTAAAACAATATCAAAACATGCTCTTGATACCAATAAAACAATACTAATACAACAAAACATTATCAAAACATGCTCTTGCTCTTGATACCAAAATTGAAAATTAAACAAAACATTTGCAACAAGACATTACTAAAACATGTTCTTGCTCTTGATACCAATAATCAATCATATTGAAACCAACATATTATTACTAATTGAAACAACTGAAAACCAACCAAAACATATGCATAAATCAACCATGCATATAAACTACAAATTCTTCTCCCCCTTTTTGTCAATCATCAACAAAGGGGTAAAAACAAACATAATGAAAACAAATACCTCTCCCCCTAAATGTTCAAAAACAAAGAAGCAATAAATTATTCCAAGGGGTAAAACCAAAGTCAATATGATACCAATTTAAAACATGTGTCAATGAAGTCCATTGTGATATCAATTGAAAATAACAAACTTTGAGAAATGCCAAATCCTATATGAAATAAAACAAGGCATTGAAACAACATAACATTTTATATCAAAATGAAAACATGTAATGTAAACTTGATACCAATAAAAAATGATACAAATTTAAGGAAACAAATAGCATCTTGATACCAAAAGAAAATATTTTTCATTGTAAGCATATGATACCAATTACTTTAATATTAATGTGTAATTGTTTTTCATCATAAAGTTAGGGAGTGGAAAACAAAAATAATGGTAACCCAAATACCAATTGAAATATAAAATACGAGTTTTCTCCCCCTTTATGAAATACCAAAGGAAAATATGCATAGGCTTGAAATAAGATACCAATTGAAAATTAAATCAATTGAAACATGATAAAAAATTCAAGCTTAGCAATCTTAAAAATTATGATAAAGCTTGTATATGGATACCAATTGAAAAACTCAAGCTTAACATAACCAAAATTTGTGATATCTTGAAGCACAAATAAATCATCTATATATGTATGTAAGAAATAGATCCCAATTGAAATTGATACTATATGAAGTGTAAGCATACATATATAAAACAAAACATATATGAGTATACAAAAGGATGTCAAGATTGATACCAATTGAAAGAATTCAATGATACCAATTGAAACAACAATAAGATCAAGTGTATGACTCATATCAACTACCACCCATTTCATGTTTAAGTTTTAGATGATTTTTCAATATAAAACATACTTGAACATGGTCTCCCATCCAACCGCCCTTTGATGGTAGGGGTTTTCAAAAATAGATTTGAAATCATAGTTTGTTTGAAAATCACTACCAAAATAAAGAATATCGCAACTAGTTAAATGAAAGTTTGAAAACTAGTACGAAATCCTTCAAGTAAGAAATAACACAAAATTATTTTTCATGAAGACGCATGTAAACCACATGGCACTAAAACACTCAAAAATCCATATAGCACAATTTGTACTCATGAAAACTAAGTCATGAGAAAACATTGAATAAGGTGAGTGTACAAGTGTTGTGAGAAACATATCAACATGAAAATGGACAATCAAGCTCAATATTGAAAACATGAAATTCATCTAGGATGTGAAATCATCAATTTGAAATCATTTTAAAAACATGAAATTCATCATAAATGTGAAATCACTTAGCAAATATGAAATTCATCCAATCAATTTAAACTTCAAGGCATATGTATGTCATGTACAAACTAAAGTTTACATACATATCCTAAACACAATGAGTCCACAAAAGTATATGCATGAAGGCACGTGGCTCAAGGATGTATATGTATAGATGATAGTTTGGACAAGATGTACATATACATGAAGTTAAAACAAAACATGCAAAATAGTGAATACAAGTCAAATGCAAGAATCATCAAAACTAGACTATACTAGTACATCAAGTGAATACAAATGAGCGTTCAAGCACAAACATATATAAAGGTCTATTTGTAGCTCACTCGTTATACAAGTATAAATTTTAGTCTTAATGAAAATTATCATTCAAGCAAGTAGTCAAAACATGAAGCATAAAACGGGAATCATAATCCAACATGATAAACATAATAATCAAAACACGAATTATTAAAACAAAATGTCATAGTCAACCATATGATTAGAATGACAAGACATGTGCATTAGATCTATGATTAACATGATAGCTAAACATAAAGAGAACACAAAATATGGGTCCATACTAAACATGGGTGTCTCAACAACTAATCATGTAAAACATAGGTCTAATAATCATGGCAAATATCATACTAATCATAAAACATGAGTCATCAAAATAAAACATCATAAACATCCATATGCTCACTATGGATATGCATGTACATTAGATCTAGTGCATACATATTAGTTTAAACAAGGTGAGAACACAAAGATAAGATCCATATAAAGCATGGGTGTCTCAAGAACTAAACATGTATAACACTAATCTAATCAACATGACATAAGCATAATGAACAATAAAACAAGTCATGCTATGAATAAATGAACATGAAAAGCATGCAATTAAAAATGGGAGTTAGAGAATGATACCAAAACCGATGAAGGTGCATCTCTAGTTCTCCAAACCCATGGTGGTCCTCCCACCAAATCTCCTTGAGTGTGAAGCATCCAAATGATTCTCTTTTAGGCTTAGAACGCATCCACCTCAAGGCACCAATACTCTCATGTGATGCGAGAACTTCCACCTACATCAAAAAGTATAGAGGTAGTCTTTGGTACCCATTTCCTTTTGGGTCCACGGGGGTTAGTATCCTTTCTAACCCAAACAAGATTAGTAGCTAAATTTTCATGATAAATGCGATCATAACAAAATCTAGTAAGGTGGCCTTTTCGACCACAATGTGTACATGTGTACACGTGAGCATACATATGATGGTGGTGATCATGAAAAGCATGTGTATGCCTAGAGGTGTGTGCATGCAAAGATGGACCTTGTTTCTTGCGAACCAAGGTTTCCAAACGTGTATGATTTAAAGCACATTGGCTCAAAGTGGAGCCCAAACAATCAACACTTTTCTTCAAATTATTTATATCATTTTCAATGCTAGAAGATAAAGTGGAGCATGCTATAGGTGTACTAGAAGTAGAAGCTACACTAGCATGGCAAACATGAATATCAATATCATTTTGTAAAGATTCATTTTTTTCAAAACCAAATCCAATTCTCTTGTAATAGAATCAATCTCATTTTGCAAAGCAAGATTTCCTTCAAAAGCAAGATCCAATTTTGAAGACAAAATCTCATTGTGCTCCAAAATATCATCACAATCATTTTTGCCTTTTAAAACTTTAATTTTTTTAAGGGCAAGTTCAAGTTGAGATTCAAGTGAGTCACGTTCACTGGTAATCTCTTCTTTCTCTTGCAAAACGGTTTCAAAAGTAGAACATAAATCCTTCATTTCTTTTTGTAAATCAAAATGTTTTTCTTTCAAAGAGTTATGTTTTTCCAAGAATTTTTCAAGCTTAGAAGCAAGTTCAATATTTAAATTTTGAACCTCAAAACATCCATGGCAATAAGAGCTAGAGCTATCATCAATTTGAGAGTCCGATTATACCTCATGGGAGTCATTCCCATATGCCATAAAATAAGGCTCTTTGGATACATCTCTCCTAGATCTCCTCATATTGTTAATGATCCTTGGAAGCTCCGGAGATGTCAAGACGCTCCAAACTGCAAAAGCCGAATCAAAACTATTAAAAACAAGTAAAAGATTATTATCAAAAGATGCTCTAAGTGTTTTAAGTGCAAGTGCATTGGCCTTCTTATGCTTGCTACTATTAGGGAGGGTTTCTATAGTGATGGCTTGATAAACTAGATGACCTAGAGTTTTTAAATGCCTAGTCATGTCCACCTTCCAAGCATCAAGTCTAAAATGGTCAAACATAGGAGGGCTAGCCATGAGTGCAAACTAGTATGAGTGCAAATGATAATGCAAATGAAGATTAGCAAACCAAGATCTTGACTCCTAGGTGGTTAAACCTAAATATCAGGAGCACTAGCTCTGATACCAATTGAAAAGTCACCTAGAGGGGGGGTGAATAGGTGACGATGCTAATCTAGTGAACTTAATGCGGAATTTAAAAACTAATTGCAATTACTATAATGATGCACACACAAGGAAGTACAAGATATAACAATTTGCACAAAGTAAAGAGAGAGAGAGCAAGAGTCAATGGATCAAGCGCAAACAAAGAGATATGTTTCGAGGTTCGAGCACCCAGCTCTACATCCCCGCCTTCACCCAGAAGGATTTTAAGTCCACTAGCTTGTCCACAAAGGACTCCCACAAAGGGAACCTCCACCGAGGATTTGGGGCAATCACAATTACAAGGAGTTCCCAACTCCCTTCCTTACAAACACAACCTCCTCCTTGAGGCACTCCTCCAATCCAACAAATAATCACTTCACAACTTGAGGGATTAGCACCAAGCTTACACAAAACACCTCACAACCCAAGTTGCACAACCTCCTCAACACAATGAGGGAAATGGCACAAAGCAAGAATTGGGTTTACAACTTAGTGGTTTCAAATAACAACCACAAAACAATCTCTTTTTCCCACACAAAATCCTATAGAGAAGATAGTAGATTTTAGCTCAAGTGTGGAGAAAACCAATGGAATGGAAATCAAAATCACAAAGAAAAATCCTTGGGAAAACAATAGAAATCAAGATGGTGTAGTTCAATCAAAAGCTTTTCTCAAAAACCTCTTATTTGATTTCCAAACCCTAGCAAAAACCTCAAAATAGATTGTTCAATATGAGTTCAAAAACTTCTTTTACTTGCAGCAAAAACACCTGAGAGTATGAAAAAATTCGCACCAAAAACCTTAGAGAAAAACTCTTGCAAATGGGTATTTATAGGCAGAATTGGAAACTAGCCGTTGGCAGCTATTTTTGCCAGTTTTGCCCTGTCGGTCGACCGGTCGGTCGACCGCCCAACGTTCGAATTTTTGAACGTTGTAATACCCGGTCGACCGCCCGGTCGACCCAAACTAACAGAGAGCAAGTCTGCTCTCAGTCGGTCGACCGCTCGGTCGACCGGCTACAAGAGTAGCCAGCGTGCACGTCCCCGTGCACGTCGGTCGACTCGGACGGTCGACCGGCTATAGGTTCGGTCGACCGTTCGGTCGACCGACCACGCCTGGCAGAAAGCAAATAGCCCAGAAAAATAGGGGTAAAAATATTGTAATAAATCCTTTTAAATCTTGTAAAAATCCCCAAAAATAGTTTTAACATTTTGCATTGATATATAAACATGTGATAACAGTTTTGACTCAAATATCAAGCAATTAAAACTTATTTTTATGTCTTTTCATTTTAACCAAAAACCAAACCTTGTATTTTCTAAAACTTGGAATAGAAAATACGTTTTGTCTAAAACTCATCCAAATACAAAAACATGATATTTAAACACTTTTGAAGCATGATTCATATTGATAGAAATTCAATATACATGAAACATATACATATCATAGTTTTTGTCATTAATACCAAAATATATGTTTTGATAGAAATACCAAAACATAAAACACATGAAATAGAATATCAAACTAAGTTTCTTTAAATAGTTGAAGCATGCATGTATATAGAACAAATCTAATATACATTAAACCATGTAAACTTGTTTTGATATAAACTCTATTCATGTAAACCAAGATCGGTTAAACCAAAAACCGAAAACCAATATTCAAAACATAAAACGTGTGTGTATTGTGAACTTGAGCTTATCATACTATACTAATCTTTACAACTAGGATCTAAACACAAAACTAAACTATGGATACCTAAGTCTTCTTGTAGAGCGCAATCTCCAAGTCTTCTTGTAGAGCGCAATCTCCAAGTCGGCTTGATCCAAAACTCCTTGATTCGCCGAGCAAGTGCTATATATGATCTTTGACGCTCGGGCTCTTGAATCAACATGTGAAAGATGTGTGGAAGCTTTCACCAACTAATATCTTGTTAAATATCTGAAACTTAAACATTGCAAGATTATTAGTACACATAACTACATGAGTTAATCATCATCAAAACTAGAGTGGAAGGCCTTTGGGCCAACAATATAGTCGACTAATAAGTATTATAGTCGACTTATACCCTCCTAGTCGACTAATAGATTGCCTAGTCGACTTATAATATAGTTCTGGTCAACTTGGTTCAGTTTTCAGAAACTTGTCTTTTGAGTTTATCATGACCTAGTTGACTTGGTCTCTTCTATAGTCGACTAACCTTAAGAAATTTGCCTACCCTAGTCGACTAACCCCATATCTCAAGTCGACTAATGGCAGTTTCTGACTGTTGAACAGTTTCTGTTTTCTAGTGTTTTCTTCAACGTTATCCAACGTTTAAACATTCAAATTTGTCCTAATAACTACCCTAACTAACCATAGAGTTCAGCTATAAATAGAGTTGTTATCTTAGGATTCAAACACCAATTCAAACATATAGTTTTCTGACAAAAAAATCTTGTAAAAATTCTAGTTCTTTGAAAACTGTTCCCACTTTCTGTTTCTTCACCAAATTCCTACTCCAAAGTGAAGATTTCTAAAAGTCCACCTATAATAGCCCTTGTCCACGATCACATACTGAATCAAGGCTTATAAGAAAGTTTGTAATCACTCAAAGGAATCATTGTACAAGAGTGTCTTCTTGGTGTGGAAGAGAAGTTGTACAAGGTGTTGTGGTCTTCTTGGTTGTAAGAAGAGTTATACACATTTGGCAAAGGGGATTTGTCAAGTGCTGTGCAAGGTGTTGATTTGGGTGTACAAAGTCAAGGATAAAGGAAAATCTCAAGCGGGAGGCTTGGGGATTGGATGTAGGTCACGAGGACCGAACCAGGATAAATCACTCGTGTTTGTGTTTGCTTAACTTTTCTGTGATTTATTTCCTTATTGCAAGTACTTTATTTCTTTAACACTAATATTCTTGTGTGAGTGTTGACTCATATATTTTAGATCCACAATTGGCATCATCTCGGGAGCAACAATTGGTATCAAAGCGGGTTCAACAATTGGTATCAGAGCAAGTTCAACAGGGACAATGCTTACCAAGAAGTGTTCGAGGAAATCAAGCAATACCTTATGCATCCACCCGTCCTCGCAGCTCCAGTTTTAGAGAGACTCTTCCTGATATACATTCAAGCTATGGATCATTCTCTAGGAGCCTTACTAGCCTAGAATAATGATCACGAGCAAGCAATCTACTACCTAAGTAGAACCTTTGTCGGAGCGGAACATCATTGTAACCTGATCAAAAAGGTGTGTCTAGCCCTAGTCTTTGTTATCCAAAAAATGTGATACTACCTGGTGGGCCAGCCTATTCACGTCATTACGAAAGTTAATCCTTTTAGGTTGCTTATAATGAAACTATCATCGCTAAATGGTTGATTCGCGAAATGGGCTACATTGCTCTCACAATATTGTTGGCCCAAAGGCCTTCCACCCTAGTTTTGATGATGATTAACTCATGTAGTTATGTTTACTAATAATCTTGTATTGTTTAAGTTTCAGATCATTAACCAAGATATTAGTTGGTGATTAGCTTCAACAAAGTGTTTGGAAGCTTATCATGGTGATTCCAGGGCCAAAGCTTCAAGATCACACATTGCCTAGCCCATGGATGGAGTTTTGGAGCAAGTCTTCTTGATGACTCGAAAACTTAGGTATCCATAGTTAGTTTAGTGTGTTTAGATCCATTTGTAAAGTTTAGTATAGTTGATATGCTCAAGTATACACACACACTCTTGATAGAATTGCTTTCATAAAAGAATTTTATGTTTAGAAAAGATTTTTCATTTTGAAAAACATCTACTTTGGTTTTTGGTATTTCTCATATACATCTTAACCAAAACCAAGATTTATGATTAAGTCAAAAACATAGATATTTCATCTCTATTGTGTAGTGGATCATATCCATACACACTATGCTTTATAAGTTCAAAATATCTTGTTTTTGTATTTTGTGAAGTTATGAAAAAACAAGTTTTAGAAAAACATATTTTTAGAAAATAATTTTTATTTTGATTGAAACTATTTTTGTAGATTTACTGTGAATTTCTGAGATTTTTATTATGTTAAAAAGACCTATTTCAAATCCCTTAACTGTGCACAGTCTTAGAGCTGGCTGTCAGGCCAGTTCGGTCGACTGGGCGGTCGACCGAATCAAGGTCCGGTCGACCGTGCAGTCGACCGACGTGCACAGACTTGTGCACGTCTAGCAGCACAGTGGTCCGGTCGACCGGACGGTCGACCGCAGCAGAGAGCTCTGCTCTCTGTTTGTTTCGGTCGACCGGGCGGTCGACCGGAGGTTCCAACGGGTCAAAATATGACCGTTGGACGGTCGACCGGCCGGTCGACCGCTAGGCCAGTCAGGCTGACACGTCAGCCTAACGGCTAGTTTTCTATTTGGCCTATATAAACCCCATCTCTTTGGGATTTTGGCTAAGATTTTTACAAGAGAAAAATACCCTGTTTTCAGAGTTTAAAAACAAGTTTTTAAAAGAGTCTTTGTGCTAAAAAGATTGATTCTTATTTGTTTTGGGTTTTTGAAAAATCAAAGAAAACTTGGTTTTGGGATTTTGATTTGATCTTGCATTTTCTATCTTTTACAAGAAATTTCCCAAGTAGTTTTTCTTTGTTGCTTGTTTCCAAAAACACCTTGTTTCCACACTTGAGCTATCACCTATCCTAATCTATTAGGATCTTGTTTTTGTGGAAAAGAAAAGAGAAAGAAAGATTGTGTTTGTGGTCTTTGTAACCACTTATTGTAAACCCTCCTTGCTTTTGTGAATCCCTCTTCGGTAGAGGTGATCGGAGTGGTATTGGTTTGGATCCCTCTTTGGTAGAGGCGATTGTGTTGTAAACCTCTTCGGTAGAGGTAGTAGTGTTTGTTGTTGGCTACGGGCCGTATCCCTCTTCGGTAGAGGTGGATTGTGGTTGTATAGCCTCGGTGGCTTTGTAAGGTTGAGAGAGGAGTTTGGTACTCCTATAGTGGATTTGGAAATCCTACACGGTGGTGTAGGCGGGGATGTAGAGTTGGGTACTCGAACCTCGAAACAAATCTTTGTGTTAGCGTTTGATCCAATTTCTCTCAACTCTCTCTCATTTACATTTGTGCTAGAATCATTTCATACAAGCATCATTCTTTCATTGCATACATATCTTACATTGCTTGTGTTGCCTTGCATCTTTTATATTGCAATTCATTCTTATATGCTTGGCTTGATTGTGTGCATTTCATATTGCTTGGATTGCTTGTGTGTGTGCGCCTAACTTATACTCATCCAACAAGAGCTTCACATAGCACCTCAACCCATTTCAAGGGGAATCAAGGGGAGTTAGTCCAGAGCCTCGCAAGGGGAATTCGGCTACACTTGTTGTATTGTATTAGTTTGTGCATAATTTGCATTAGCTTCCGTCATTAGCGCACTTAGTTTTACAATTAGTTTTTAGATTAGCACTAACACCTATTCACCCCCCCTCTAGGTGTTCTTTTTCAAATATGAGATGCAATTCCTACCACAGAAAGCAATGAGAGGACAAGCAGTGACAAACTTCTTGACTGAACATCCAGATCCAAGAGCAACCAAACTTTACGAAAGCCTCCCAGATAAGATTGCTGAAGTGTACATGACCCAAATGTCTTTCGAAGAGTAAGTCTGGCAACTATTCTTCGATAGTGCATCAAGAATGGGTCTCGCAAGAAACATTGTAGCTAGAGTGGGGGTAGTGCTTGTATCTCCATAAAAATACGTGATCCCTCGTGCATTCTCATTAACCAAGTCGTGTTCCAATAATATTGTGGAATACAACATTCTTTTATTAGAATGCAACTTGCTGAAGAGATTGGAGTCAAAAATCTTAAAGCATACGGTGATTCAAAGCTTATTGTCAACCAGGTTCGCGGAGAGTATGAAGTCCGATATGAAGACTTGCTGCCCTATCACAACGCAACAATTATCATGGCAGAGAAGTTTAGAAGCTTCTATATATTGACAATGTACCACATCAACAAAATGCGCATGCAGATGCATTGGCGTCTCTCGCTGCTTCATTGGCCCTTCCAGCCGAAGCCATAGAGAAAGTACTCGTCTACAGCCATGACTTATACTGCCCAAAATTTTTCTTTAAAGAAAGTCAAACTCCAAAAGGAGACTTTCAAGTCGAAGAGGTTTTGGAGACCTCAATAGGTCCGGAACTCAGGGATTGGTGATTCCTGTTCATTGACTTTGTCTTGTATGACATCTTGTCAGACAACCCCAAGGAGGCAGCCGCCATCAGAAGAAAGGCTCCTCGATTCTACTATAATACGATTACGCGAACATTATATCACCGATCGTATGATGGAAGTTTACTCTACTGCCTTTCAGCAAAGAGGTAAAGGGGGTACTCAGGGAAGCTCACAGCGGTATGTGCGGAGCTCACAAACCCGAAACCAAGCTCGGAGACCAGCTTCGAAGACATGGCTACTATTGGCCGAAGATAATCCCTGACACAATCGCCTATGCTCAGTGATGCCATGCTTATCAGATCCAGGTGACTTCATCCATCAAGCATCGGGACATCTTCATCCAATGTCTTCTTCATGGCCATTTAGGATATGGGGAATGGATGTTGTCGGACCCATCAGCCCCCCGACATCCAAAGGACATCGCTTTATTTTGGCCATAACTGACTATTTCTCTAAGTGGGCGAAAGTCGTTCCCCTGAAGGAAGTAAAGACATCAAATTTGATCAAATTCATCAAGCATCAAGTACTCTATCACTTTGGCATGTCCCGGTGAATTATTCACGATAATGGACCCCAATTCGTCAGCCAAGCATTTTAGAGGTTCTGTAACAAGTTCATGATCCAGAGTGTGTCTTCAACAGTATACTATCCGACTACCAAGGGTCTTGCAGAAGCCTTTAACAAAATTATTGGAAAGCTTCTCAAGAAGTTCATCTCGAAAAGCTAACGTGATTCGCATCTGAGCCTACTGCACAACTATAAGAACCCCGACAAAGGCTACGTCGTTCTCCTTGGTGTACGGATGTGAAGCCGTACTCCTGCTGGAAGTTCAGATTCCATCTCTACGCATTACTTTGACAATGGAGATGAGAGACGAGGAGAAGCATCAATTGTGACTCCAGGAGTTAGAAGCTTTGGACAATAAACGTCTCCAAGCTCAACAACAAATCAAGCTCGATCAAGCTTGATTTCCAGAGCCTTCAATAAGAAAGTCAGAGAACGGATTTTCAAAAAAGGGCGAACTTGTCTTAGCTGTCAAAAGACCCATGGTTATGACACATAAGATGAAAGAAAGATTTCAACTCAAATGGGAAGAACCATTTGTAGTAGAGTCAGTCTACACAAATAGAGCATGCCGCCTAATAATTCCGGACGGTGATACACTCATGATACCGATCAATGACAAATTCTTGAAAAAGTACTGTCCTTAAAGGGATACTTCTCGTGATCAAGTTAATACTATACCTTTATTCAAAGATTCACCCTGATCAGTTAGATGGATTAGGGTTTGAGATCTAAGATGTTTGGGAGAGCATCAAAGAAAACCTTCCTCATTCAATGGATCACATCACGGTCGATTAACACCGAGCCGATCGAACATTGCTGACATTATGATGCTTGATGTCAATATCAAAGCAATAACAAAGTTGAAAACTCTGGCTTAAGCCTTGTCACTCTTTTCATGATCAAGTTAACACTATACCTTTGATCAAAGATTCACCTAATCAGTTAGATGGATTAGGACTTGAGATCCAAGATGTTTGGGAGAGCACCAAAGAAAAACTTTCTCATTCAATGGATCACATTACGGTTGATCGACATCGAGCTGACTGAACATTCTGATATTATGATGCATGATGTCAACATTGAAGCAATGACAAATTTGAAAACTCCAGTTTTAGCCTTGTCACTCTTCTCATGATCAAGTTAATACTATACCTCTGATCAAAGATTCACTCTTATCAGTCAGATGGATTAGGGTTTGTGATCCAAGACGCTTGGGAGAGCGCCAAAGAAAAGCTTTCTCGTTCAATAAATCACATCATGGTATGACGCGGAGCCGATCGAATATTGGTCTCATTATGATGCATGATGTCAACATTGAAGTAATGATAAAGTTGGAAACTCCGATTTTAGCCTTGTCACTTTTCTCATGATCAAACTACACCTCTGATCAAAGATTCACCCTGATCAGTCAAATTGATTAGGATTTGAGATCAAGATGCTTGGAAGAGCGCAAAAGAAAATTTTCCTCATTCAATGGATCATATCACGATTGGTTGAGATTGAGCTGATCGAACATCAGTGTCCATTGATGCATGATGTAAACATTGAAGAAAAGACAATGGCAAAATACCAGTTTCTAGCCTTGTCGCTTTTCTCTAGTATAAAATAATCTCTCTCCCTTCAACACGAGGACAGTAATCTTTATCTATCAATGGTTGCTTATTCAACTTATGCAACACTCGATCAATAACTTTCATCAAGGGACGCCTCTCTTCATTCTCTAAAGTTGGTTGTATAAGCAAAGGCAGGATCTTATTGAACAACGGGTCAATGCCAAGCTTCCTTGCCTTATAAGTGAACTTATCAATGAACTGCCGAAGCACCGCCATTCTCAGAGGAGTCCTATTGCCCATTGTGAACAATAATTTCATTAAACTGTTGCCCACGATTCTCTTCAGGAATAGCATAAAGCAGAGCACTGAACAACTTTGTCTTTGAAGTTCTAATCGACACATAAGAAACTGATTCAAGTGCGCCGAACAACTTCATCGCTGTAGTTTTAATTGACACATAAAAAGCTGATTCAGGAGCACTGAACAACTTCCTCATTGGAGTTCTAATCGGCACATAAGAAGCTGATTCAAAGAAAATGGTGCCTTCTTTGGTAAAACCCCCCACAGAGTTTGTACTTACTTCCCTGATCCCTAGAGAGATTTTAGAAGTCATCTATGAAATGAAAACCCAAAAGGTACACCATGTTACTTAAACTAACAAAATAATCCAATGCCTTCGATGGCTAAAGGATAGAGGAAACAGTTGGTTTTTAAGCCCAATAAAATTTCCATAACAACTTATCATGCTGAGGAGAATGACATGGCTCAACTTAAATGATAGTTGGTTAAAACATACCAAATCCGTTAATAGTTGAGGATTTGCTAAAAATCCTGAGGGACTTGATCCCTCCTTTTACTCCAAATTCCTTGCCAATTTCCGTCCATGGAATGGTGAGACCACTAAAAGCTATAATTTTTAAGTTAATATTACACCTCTGACAATTTAATTTACTCAAACTGTAAATCCAAACTAGCCACCTTAATGTTACACTTCTGACGGTTAAATTTAAATAAATCCCCAGTGGATCAAACTCCACTTGTTATTCTCATTAATAGAATAACAAGTCCACAAAATTCGTTCAAATCACGGATTCAACCTTTGTCAAGTTAACATCACACCTCTAACAGTAATCCTCTCAAAGTCCCTAGTGGAATCTTAACTTTTGATAGCTACGTTAACCATCACATCCAGCAATCAAATTCAATCGCTTTAGTTTGTCTGATTTTAAAACACAAAAAATGAGAGATAAATCATGATACACGCATCTTCATCAGGGAGCCGCATCTTCTCTTTCCAACTTAGGAGTATGTCTCTACTTCTGCAATCATTAAACAGTTTACTAGCAAAGGCAATCAACAACTCTATCGGTTCAACAGTACACCAACAAACAAATTAGAGCTCGGATAAGTTCTAAACTGTGTATATAGATACTCACAACAATCTTTCCTGGAGACTTCAAGTAGTTCAATAGTACACTCACGAAGACCAGAATTCAGACAAGATCATGCTTAGGACATCTCAAAAGATTGTCAGTCCAATCATGGGAGTCTAAAATCAACATGAAGTCAAAATATTTCAAAATCTGTCCCAATCAACCACGGATTTCCAAAAACTTTAAAGGGGGTCCTGCAGACTATCTAAAAATCACTGAAGACAAGTCCTTGAACGGAAACCTCATTCCCACACGAAAGTTGCATTTTAATACAAACGCGGATCTCACATCCAACTGCAAACGTGAATCTTAGCTAGCTCTGCGTTTCACCTCAAACATGGATCTCCGTCTGTCCAGCATTCCAACTCAAATAAGGATCTAAGCCAGCTCTGTGTTCCAACTAAAACGCGGATCTCAACTCTGCATTCCAACTCAAACGCAGATCTTAGTCAGAGTCGCATCTTAGTTCAAACAGGAATCACAGCCAGACCTGCGTTTCATCTCAAATGCGGATCCCAGCCAGACCTGCATCTCAGTTCAAATGTAGATCCCAGCCAAACCTGCATTTCATCTCAAACACGGATCCCAACCAGACCCGCGTCTCACCTCAAACTCGAAGGATCAACCAGACCCACATTTCACCTTAAATGCGAGCCTGTGAGCTCTGTGTTTCAACAATAGAACAAACCCACGAGGGTCGCATTTCTATTGTAACTGCCCCATTACTGGGTTAATTAACACCTACGTAATGTGGGGAGTTAATCCTTATTATGGAGGGATTCTAGGGGACAAATTTATCCCTGAATACCCCTATAAATAGTCATGAAAGCTATTAAACAGGAGGGGTTATTTTCTTTTAAAAAGAGCAAAATAGTTATAAAGTTTGAAAACTTTGAGCATTCAAAAAGAGAGAGAGGGAGACAGAGAAAAAATTCTTCTTTAAAAGAGAACTCCAACACTTGTCGTGTCCAAGTGGAGTTATTTTGCATCCTCTAAATGATATAAGAGAAGCTTGTAGTTCGGCCGGTGAACGGAGAACAAGATTCACTCTCCATCATTATACGAAGAACCCAGTTTTAAACAAAAGAGAGATTCAAATATCCTCCCCTCTTTTGTAATCAGATTGTATTTGTTATAATATTCTTTGCAATTAATAAGAATTTTGCATCGCATTTTTTTGACCAAACAATGATTAATGGATAAATTGTACAATTGGAATTGAAAATGTTGGGATGGAATATTCAGGTAGTACTGAAAATAATTTTGTGAAACCTCTAATTGAACGGTTGAAAATTTGTGAAATCCATAATCCTGTCAAGCAGGGTAACATAGATGTCACTACTGGAAACTTATTGAAATTGTTAATATGATTATCAACCTAATATTAATAACTAATAATTATAGCAATTGGTAGTCTCTTGCCCTGTTTTATGAAAGCTGAGAAAATTGTGGAACCAGTACTATGGATAACAATGGTGTTCAATCAGTACTCGTTGAATCGAAAGTTATAAGTGAAAATGAAACAAGTAAATGAAATTGAAATCAATATTCAATTAGAATAAGGATAACTGTGATATAGAGACTTTTGATTTATTAAGTGAAAGTAATGAATACATTATGATGTGGTTAGCGTATTAATTGTAAATAGGTAATTTTGGAAACTGATTAGTTCAATACTTTCCGTATTTAAAATGAATCAATTCTAATTTGTAATTTTATGATTATATTGGATCGAGTAAGAGAACCCATGATATTGATGAGTAGTAGTAGATAACGGTGAAACTGACGGACCGTGAAGTAAGTGAAAGTCATCACTTAAGTTATAATTTTCCTAATCAAGTGATAATCACAAATAAGTAATTGTTGATAATATTAATCTAATAGAACAAGGAATATCATTAAAAGGGAATTTTGATAATTAATGTTACATATGGTTGAAGGTGTAGATTATCAATGGAATGGTAAGAAGTTGGGAGACAAAGAATACTTGATTTTGAAATAACCTAAGAAGTTACTATAAAGATCCAAATGATTGAGAAAAAGAAAAAAGTTGCACAAGAGCAAATAAAAATTTATATAGAATAACAACCCTGAGAATTCTCAATTTGAAATTAAGTATTTTCGATATATCTCCAATAAAAGGAGTGACATGTGTTAGCAAGAAAAGAAATTGATTCTTGATATATTAAACCATTTGAGATACCGATTAAACTTAATGCATAACCGGTGGATTTACCACCAGAATTAGACAAGATACAGAGTGTACTTTAAGTTTTTTTTGTTAAGAAAATCTATATTGGAACCCAACTATGGTATCTTTAGCTAATAACTATTTCGAATCCAAGAGAAAATATTGTATGTTGAAGGATCGATACAAGTTCGGAACTATAAGGTAAAGTAATTAAGGAGCAGATCAAATTCTCTGATAGAAGTAAGTGAAAAATCCAAAGGATCAAGTAAGATAATGTATTTAAAGTAATATGTTATGATATAAAGAAGAAGAAGAATATCTTACCCTCTTCTCTTTTGCATTATGCCAAGTTTTGGGGACGAAACTTCTTTAAAAGGGTTGAATTATGACACCTGGAGTATCAAGACCATGATTTAATGAGATAATATTTAGTAGTTTGAACAGATAATTATGTGATAATCGAATCCCATAAACGGAACCGGTATCTAAAACCAATAAATCATAAAATAATAGAGACGATGGTCATTGAGATGATGAACTAGCATGTGGATACGAAATATATATATATATATATATATATATATAGAGAGAGAGAGAGAGAGAGAGAAATGTATATCAGCCTGCAGGCTGAGAGTACTCTCTCAGCCTGCGGTGACGTGGCTCAATTTGTCACTTCACTGACTTGCGGCACGCTTTTAGGAAGAAGTTAAATTACCAAATACCCCTTATGAAAAGCAACTCTTTCGGTAACCTTCCTTATTGTTTATTATTATTTTTTTCCCCTTTTTTTGCCGCTCTTTATAGGTTTTAGGTTATTCTATATAAATTACTTTTTCCCCTATTTCCTTACCTCTTTTTGAAAGATCTAGTTTCTCCTTTTTCAGCCTGCGATAAACTTTTTTCTGAAAATATAAACTCTTTTCAGATCAATTTTTTCTCCAAAATATTTAATGTCTACATCTGAGCAGTCTACTGGCGATCTAAATATGGAAGATATTGCATCTGGTTCTACTTTCTCTCAGAATATTGAAAATCTTGAAGGGTTGACATCTTTGCATGCTGATCAACAGGTTTTAATTGTTTCATTTTTTTTAAAAACAATTTCTTAAATATTGAATTTTGTCTTTAATCTATAAGATACTGCGACCTATAACAAATGATTAAAAGTTTCAGAAATGCGACTGCGACTTAAGTCGCAGTCTTTGGTAAGGAGTAATATAGATTTCTTCACATACGAATAATTGCGACTTAAGTCGCAGTCTATAGTAAGGAGTAATATAGATTTCTTCACATACGGATAACTGCGACTTAGGTCGCAGTCTTCAATAAGGAGTATTATAGATTTCATGTCGTATGTGAAATCTTATTTTTATTTACTGCGACTTAGGTCGCAGTCTTTAGTAAGAAGTAATATAGATTTCTTCTTATACGGATAACTGCGACCTTGGTCGCAGTATTTGATAAGAAGTAATATAGTTTTCATCTCTTATGCGACCTTGGTCGCATTTATATAACTTATATTTTAGAATACAGTGATATCTAAAAAATATTTATATTCATTTAATTCGTGTAATTGTTTTTTGTAGGATATGAATGCACATGGAGAAATGTCTGGAAGCTCAGATAAGTTTATAGGGAAACAGTTCCTGTCAGATATGGAAGCATACAATTTCTACAATTGTTTTGCAAGGAATAGAGGTTTTAGCGTGAGAAGAAAAGGTACAGATAAGTCATGGAAGCCTCCTTATGAGATTATTTGCAGAAAATTTTGCTGCAACAAGGAAGGTCTGAAGAAGTTGTGTGACAAAAGACAAGAGGGGCTTACAGTGCATCGTCGAATTAACACTAGAGTAGCTTGTCCTGCTGAGATGCATATCCGTCTTCGTTTTTTTTGGACAAAAGACATTGGGTTATCACAAAATTTGTTGATACTCATTCACATGAATTGTCAAGCCCGGATAAGATACATCACCATTACTCTCACCAGAATCATCGTTCAAAAATTAGCAGAAGCATTATGAGCAATCTGATTGATGTTGGAATGTGGCCTTCAAATATTTCCCGCGTTGTGAATGCAATGAGCCAGGGAGAAGGCTGTGAAGAAGTGAGCCCTCAACAAGTTATTGATTTCACTCGTCAACGTAGAAATAACTGCGGTCATGAGTTTATTGCTATTATCAAATATTTTCAAGAGAAAGCCGAGACCGATCTAGAATTCTTCTTTTCAAGTAAAGTCGATAACGCGGGCACACTTAGAAGCATTTTTTGGGCTGATGGAAGAGCTATTTCCTCGTATCTGAGGTTCTGTGATGTGATCGTTTTTGACACAACATACAGAACTAATCACTTGAGCTTGCCATTTGCTCCATTCACTGGAGTAAATCATCACCGGCAGTCAATTTTGTTCGGCTGTGCATTGCTTGCTAATGAGCAGAGGGATACTTTTGTTTGGTTATTCTAAAAATGGCTCAAGTGCATGCATGGAGTTGAACCGAAGCTGATTATTACTGATCAGGATGCGCAGATTGGTGACGCCATCAAGATTGTTTTCTCAACTTCTCGGCACCGTTACTATTTCTGGCATGTGCGGAAACATATTGCCGAGCAACAAATCCCAATGTCAAACAAGTATGGAGAAGATATGGTCTCCGATTTCCATGCTTGGTACACCTCCCGCGATAAAAGCACTTGTGAGGAACGATGGCGTCTGATGAATGAAAAATATCAGTTAGAAGAAGAAGATGACAGTTGGTTGATGAGATGTACAGGCTCCGTGGACATTGGGTTAATGCATATCTCAAGAATGTTTTCTGCGCTGGAATGACAACCAGTCAGAGGTCCGAGAGTATTAATTCCTTCTTTGATGGTTTTGTTAACTCAAACACTAAACTAGTGGAATTTGTTCACAAATATGATAAAGTTGTTGCGTCCCGTCGTACATCTGAATCTCTTCAAGATTTTAGGGGTTTGAATTCTGTGCCCAATTGTACATCCAATCCATATGAGATACATGTTTCGAAGTTGTATACACCGAAGATTTTTCAGTTGTTCCAAGAGGAATGGGCAGTTATAATGACACTATTTTCAGAAGAGGTGGAACATGACAAACCTGGATCAATATATTTGGTTGGTAATTTTTCAGAATCAAAAGACAACTGGGAAAAGGTCAGTTATGATAAACGTGAGGAACTTCATGTTTCTTGTAGTTGCTCGTTATTTGAAACAGAGGGTATCCTATGTAGACATATTCTGTGTATTTTGTGGCGCAATCACGTTACACATATACCGGAATCATATATACTTCAGAGATGGAGGTTGGATGCTCGTTACAAAAATGTTGCAATCGAAAATGGCATGAAGCCTTTTCCCAGTCAGGGCACTCCACGGACGGCTAGATTGTGGACAATACGTTCAAAATTTAATGCAATTCTTGAGATGGTCGCTGATTCTGATGAAAATCTTTCAAAGTTGGAGGCAGTTTTGAAAAGTTTTGCCGAAGAAAAAACTAGTGAATACAGAGCCATGTCAGGAAATTATCATTCATCACAGCCTAAAACTACAGTTGGTTCCAGTGGATCCGTTGTCGTTTTGCGAGATGGTGAAGAATTGAATATACGTGATCCAATTGGTCCTGTACCAACCAAGGGGAGGCCTAGAGCTGCATCCAGACTTAAGTCTGGTTTTGAAGATTCTATATATCAGAAGGAAGTTAAGCATCGAAGATGTGGTAACTGCCAAGAGCTGGGTCATTACAGGACTGGTTATCCGTTATTGGTATTACATTAAACTTGTTAATCATTTTTTTATACCGATTAATCTTTAAAATTCTTACTATTTATTTTTTTATTGGCAGAAGAAGTAGGTTTGGGTTGCCTCCATGTCGAAGGAACAAAGACTTCAATTTTCTTATGAAGTGCGACTATGGTCGCACAGTGTAGAGAGATTAAGTCGCAGTCCGCCACTGGCGTGTCATTATAATCAGATTTATTATCATTCTTTGATTTCTACTGTATTATTTTTGTATGTAGTTGTACTTTAAATTTTTACTGCTACAAAATTCTATTTTATAGTTTAATTTTTTTGTATATAATGTAGTCAGAGTCTTTGGTCGCAGTGTACATTTAAACTGCGACCTTAGTCAGAGACTTTGGTCGCAGTGTACATGGTTAATTGGGACCGCAATGTTGTTATTGATAAAGATGGCCAGTAATTGCAATCTAGGGTCGCATTACATGGACTGCGACTAAGGTCGCAGTATGTTAGGTAGGTGTTTGATTTATATTAACATGCATAGCGACCAAGGTCGCAGTGTTGTTTTTGATTAAGACTCCCGCCAGAAACTGCGATCTAGGTCGCAGTTTTTGTTATTTTATTAAGACTACTGCCAGCAACTACGACCAAAGTCGCAACCTTCATTTTAAAATTTACTTTTCGGGTAAAATAATTTAATTATTAACTGCGACTTTGGTCGCAGTTATTCGTTTAGCGTAAAATAGTTAAAATGAAGATTTGTAACAATTGTACAGCATTTTCTACCTAATCCCTTGGACCACGTGAATATCTACCAAATTTATTTTCTACCTTTTCCCAAAAAATTGTATACTTCCTAGGTGACTATTCAGTTATCCAAAACAGTTTAAAAGATAATACACTATAACTTTAAATTACTTTGAACTGCAAAACATTTCATTATTGCGACCATAGTCGCATTGGGAACTTATAAATGATTAAGTAACTGCGACCGTGATCGCTGTGTTGATTAAAGTGTCACCGTATAAGGAAACGCTGTATCTCAAAACAGTTCATTACTGCGACTTTGGTCACAATACAATTACTGAACGCATTTTTGTTTCTAACATCAAGACGCAATAGTAAAATCCAAGTTGTAACAAATGTAGATTGGAAATAATCAATGGAACTTATAATAAATAAATGTATAGAACTGTTTACAAATTAAATCAATAAAACAAAAAAATTATTCAATGAATTGCAATTGCAATTATTTTTACATTTATAAAATAAAAAATTGTGTTATATCAATAAATTGTAAAACTGTTAGTCATTAAATACTGTCCTTCGTATAATTTCTGTTTCTTCATCCCAACTCTTCTCTCTATCTGCAAGTATCATGTATGCAAGCTCACTTCTTAGTCTCTGTACATGAGCATCCGTAACAGTATCAACAGTTGGACTACCAGACGCTATGCTTTCCATGTACTTGCATACATATACACCGCAATCAACACTGAAAATTTCATAGAGTAATCATTAATTGAAATTAGATTTTTGGTACTAAAAAAAGGAAGAAAATATGAAAGGTAAGGAGATGTCAAAAATTTATATACCTGTTTGGTTGTTGGGGGCATTTTGCGTATTTTATATTTATTCTTCTCATTAATTTATTGAAATCAATCTAAAAAATCTGTAATAATCTTTCTTTCTGCAATGTCAATAGAAACAAAAATTAGTATTAATAAAATTAAATGCCAGTTACCAGTAATTGAAATATTAAATTTCAACTCACCATTGTTCTTGCATCTTTTTGGTAAAGCTATAATATACTACTTTTTTTGTCAGCTGGAACCAAAGAGTTGTAAAAATTCCACTCTTGTGTATCGGCATCAAATACCAACAAGGTCCAGTGAAATCCGGGTTCGTCGGCACTATGTTTGTGATTGATCGGGAAGAACATGTAGTGCACATCAGCTGTCCAGTTTTTTAACAGCTTCTGCTTGATGAAATGATCTTTCAAATCTTCACTTTTATTTACAACACCGTGCTGCGGACAAGAAAAAAAAATAAAATACAAAATGAATTTAAAATATAAGAAAAAATTAATTAAAATAAGAAGTCATTAAGTTAAGACAAGACACTGCGATCAAGGTCGCAGCGTTTCTTATTAGCATATTTTTTAACTGCGACCTTAATCGCAGTACATGAGTTAGTCGCGATACATCTTAATTATAAACTGCGGCCTTAGTCGCAGTACATGAGATAATACGAGCTTAGTCGCAGCTGCGACCATAGTCGCAGTACATGCCTACACAGAGAGAACATGAGTTTGTCGCAATACATTTTAATTATAAACTGCGACCTAAGTCGCAGTACATGCCTAAACAAATAGAGAACATGAGTTAAGTCGCAATACATTTTAATTATAAACTGCGACTTTAGTCGCAGTACAATAGTTAGTAGCAGTACATTTTAATTATAAACTGCGACCTTAGTCGCAGCTGCGACCTTAGTCGCAGTACACGCCTACACAGAGATAGAGAATATAAGTAATCTGTTCCACAATTGATATTACAGTAAACCGTAAAGGAGAAAGTAGATTTTTACCCAAGCTTCGCTCCGAAAGAATATGCTTTTTAATCCTTTTCCCTTCTCTAGATGCTGCATGTAAAAATGAATTATATTTGCATCTAAGTCTCTACTGAATATCAGGTCCTCAATGTCATTCCTTGTAATAATGATTCCGTTCTCGGTATCCTGATACGCAGTAGAGCTGCAAGATATTCAAAACAAAGTTAGTAATTTAAATGTTCTTATATAAAGGTATAACAGATTTTTTGATATGAATTAACTTACTCAGAGAAGGACTTGTCGAAGAAATTTTTTACAAGAGCTTGTTGATGGGGCTGCAGAATTCTGTATGCTCTGGTTTCGGTCAATTCTCTCGATTTTGGCTCTGTAGAGGAAATCTCTTTGTCGCTGAAACTAGCGGCAGAACTCACAGCCGCAGGCTGTGGAAGAGGATGTTCGTTTTTTTCTTCTTCTGTTTTGGATAAACGAAGTCGGAGTCATCGCGATCTCTTTCAGCGCGCTTGCGTTCTTTGACTCCCCTTTCAATAGTTCCTTTAGAGTATTCCTAAACAGTTTCTTTTGAGGATTGCTTCTGAGACGGAGTATGTTCTTGAATTTCTTCTTCAGAAGCTCTATCTCTTTGGATTTCTTGAGTCATTTGAGTTATATTCAGAGAAAAACTTGGCATATCTTCTCCAGTAATATTTAAAATAGACTCAGAACCCATTATTTTATCCTCTTCCAGTTTTTTCTTCTTCTCCTCTTCAGCCTGCTTCTCCATTTGTTCCTTCATTCTTTTGTGCTCCTTTTCCTCTTCACCCTTCCTTCTATTTTCCTCTTCCGTCACCTTCATCTTTTTCTCCTCTTCTTCTTTAACTCCTCTAACACCTTCCTCCTCTTCTCATTCTCTTCCTCTTCCCTCCTCCTCTTCTCCTGCCCCTCCTCTTCCCTCCTCCTCTCCACCTTTTCCTGCTCCTCCTTTTCCCTCCTCTTCTTCTCCTTCTCCTCTTCTTACCTCATTATCCTTTCATTCTCCTCCTCTCCCTTCTTCTATTCTCCTTCTCCTTCTCCTCCACTTCTCTCCTCCTCTTCTCCTTTTCCTTCTCTTCTTCCCTCTTCTTCTCCTTCTCCTTCGCAGCAGCGGCTGCTCTCAGCAGCTCTTCTTTCCCTTTTTATTTTTTCTTCTCTCTTTTTTCTCTCCTTTTTAATTTTAATTCAGCCTTGAGTCTGTTATTAGTCTCCATATTTTCAATTTTTTTTCAAACTGAGAAACATATTCTCTCAAGTACTGATTCTGAGACCTCAATTGTTTTATTTCTTCTGCTTGAACATCCGGTGGAGGTGGCAAATAACCTTCAAAAATTGGTTCTTGCTCACTCGTTTCAGCCGGTTCTGGCTCCTTTTCCGCCGGGATGTAAGCTTCATTATATGTATGGCCTCCTTCATCTCCTTCTTCTTCTTCTTCTTCTTCTTCTTCTTCTTCATCATCTTCTGCTTCTTCTTCTTCCTCCTCCTCTCCCCCTTCAACAGGAAGGCCAATCATATTTTTTTCAGCAATAGAGATGTAGCCCATTCGAGTCAAAATCTGAAAATAAACAGAAAAAGGTAAGTTAAAAATAAAATAATGAAATAATGAAACTGCGACCATGGTCGTAGTTTATTTATGAAGTATTTTTGAAAAGAATGCGACCATGGTCGCAGTATGGTTGTCATGCCCAAATTATCTGCCAAGCCATGCAGCCCAAGACTGCGACCATGGTCGCATTCCATGTAAAAGGTATTTTCAGGAGAATGCGACCATGATCGCACATTGTTTGCCAGGCACAAAACGAACTGCGAAAGGTGCAGCTCAATAATGCGACTATGGTCTCATTTTATTTGTACTGAACAAAAAAAAAGTCTGACTTACAATATTGCTGTCAATCTCATTTAGATCAACTTCAAGTAGAGATCTACTAATATTTTGGAGGTCCCATCTTAAAACGCGTGGGGTTATATCCTCCAAACCAGACCTCGGCTCAAAAATAGGGGCCCTCTCACATAGCCAATACTGCGACCAAGGAAAATTAAATTAGTTTACACAAATATTCAAAAATTTTTTTGGGTAACTTTCATACAATGTTGGCCAAATATGAGATTTGTACTTATAATTATTTGTACGGAGCATCCTTGCAGCTCGTATGTGGTTTGCCTGAAGATGTCCATTGACTCAATCAGGAATTGCCAAACAGCTTTTGCCCAGCATATTTTCCTCATCAGCTGCATATTGGCAATCTGTTCCACAATATACCACGACACCGTGCATTTACTGCCAGAGAAGAAAAGAGTGGCCGACATGTATAGGATGATTAATGTGGTAAAGTCTTGAGCTGCAAGTCTGTGCATGTCTCTTATAATTTCATGTAAAGACATTTGCTGCTCAAGCTGTTCATCCTTTGTCACATCCAATACACCTCTCCGCCTCTTCTTGACAAGAAGATCATCCAAAGCATCTTCAATGAATACTTTAGTGATCTTCTTTATATTGGGGAAATAATGTTTTATCACCCCTCTATCTTTCATTGTACATGTTTTATTCATCACAAAATCTGCCCCAATGATAGGTAGATCAAATGTGAGGGCAACATCCTCCACTGTTAACTCAATCTGTTTGCCCCCAATTCTAAAGGTCCTTGTATCCCTATCATACTGGTCTAAAATACGCAGCACAGCAACGTTTAATTTTAGACCCTTTTCAGCCCCAAATTGTTCATTGTAGAACGCCATGAAGATTGGGCCAAATGGGGTATTGTTCATCGCCTCTACGAAATCTACGTGAATGTACTTTTTAAATTTCTTCATGAACTTGCACATAGGTTTCAGGCTTGATCTCAGAGGACGAACCTTTATCTGTTTTTTACCTACATAGTAAGAAAAAATAAACAGTTCAGAGCAATGATCATTTAAAAAGTATAAGGGGGTCAAAGGCATATTTGTTTTTAATAAACTGCGACTTCGGTCGCAGTCATACAATGTAAACACAAACAACTTGCACCCGGACGACACTGCGACCTGTGTCGCATAAGACTACTGTACAATCATACACTGCAACCAATGTTTGTAAAAAGGATATTTTCTTTTATAAACTGCGACCACGGTCGCAGTCATACTTTGCAAACACAAACTTGGACCAGGGACGACACTGCGACCAATGTCGCATAAGACTACAGTGCAATCAAAGACAGCTGCGACCACAAGACCGCACTGCGACCAAGGTCGCATAAAACTACAGTGCAATAAGAAAAACTGTTACCCGGGTCAACACTGCGACCTAGGTCGCACAAGACTATAGTGCAATCAGAAACAACTACGACCCGGTTCGAGACTGCGACCTAGGTCGCATAAGACTATAGTGCAATCAGATACAACTACGACCCAAGTATGATAAAACAAATGACGTTAAATACACTGCGACCTTGGTCGCAAGAGACGACAACTCATATTTAAACAATTGCGACACCATGTCGTCAGTATGTAAGAAAAAAAAGTAAGTTTCATATACTGCGACCAACGTCGCATTCGGCTACAAGGAAAGGTCCTTTCGAAAAAAAAACCAAAGTCGCACAAATCTGAAACTATAATTTTATCAACTTCGACCGAGGTCGCATGCAGTGTATGCACATCAATTTTTCAAAAATACTGCGACATAGTAAAAATAGAAGGAAATACAAAAAATTTGAAAAAAATAGGACCTTTTTCCACGGATGATTCCAAAATCTCTTTCTTAACTGCGACCATGGTTTCAAGATTTTAAAAAAAAAATAAAAAAAATGCGACCTCGGAAATAAATCTGGAAAAAAATTTAAAACTATTAAAATACACAAACGCTAAAAATTTTTGAAAATATCATTTTTTGTAGTACCTTTTTCCACGGATGATTTCTTAGGCGCCATCAGTTGCAAATATATTTTTTTAAAAAAGGATCAAATTTGTGAAAGAAAATAACTATTTTGGATCAGAATCGCCGGTTGAAATTTTAGAGCTGTAAATTTTTTTGAAAGCCAACTTTTTTACATAAGGTAGAAAGTTGTGAGGGAGGGTATTTTCGGAAACTACAATGTTGAGGTGACTGGCATTAAATTGGGCGGGATTTTTCAAGAATTGTCCGCCAAAATTAATGACAGATGTTGGGCGGTGATTTTGCCACGTCGCCGGCTGAGAGAACTCTCTCAGCCTACCGGCTGAGGTACAGTAACCTCATATATATATATATATATATATATATATATATATATATATATATATATATATGAGAAAAATGTATATCAGCCCGCGGGCTGAGAGTACTATCACAGCCTGCGGTGACGTGGCTCAATTTGTCACCTCACTGACCTGCGGCCCGCTTTTAGGTAGAAGTTAAATTACCAAATACCCCTTATGATAACTTTTCCTTATTGTTTATTATTATTTTCTCCCTTTTATTTTTGCCGCTCTTTATAGGATATAAATTACTTTTCGCCCTATTTCTTTACCTCTTTTTTGAAAGATCTAGTTTCTCCTTTTCAGCCTGCGATAAAATTTTTTTGAAAATATAAAATCTTTTCAGATCAATTTTTTTAGCCTGCGATAAAATTCTACTTTATAGTTTAATTTTTTTGTATATAATGTAGTCAGAGTCTTTGGTCGCATTGTACATTTAAACTACGACCTTAGTCAAAGTCTTTGGTCGCAGTGTACATGGTGAAATGCGACCAAGGTCGCAGTGTTGTTATTGATAAAGATGGCCAGCAACTGCAATCTAGGGTTGCATTACATGGACTGCGACTTTGGTCGCAGTACGTTAAGTAATTAATTTTTTGTATATAATGTAGTCAGAGTCTTTGGTCGCATTGTACATTTAAACTGCGACCTTAGCCAAAGTCTTTTGTCGCAGTGTACATGGTTAAATGCGACCAAGGTCGCAGTGTCGTTATTGATAAAGATGGCCAGCAACTGCAATCTAGGGTTGCATTACATGGACTGCGACTTTGGTCGCAGTACGTTAAGTAAGTGTTGTTTTATTAAGTGTTGTTTTTGGATTAAGTCATTTTTTGAATCTAAATGAAAAATGAAAAGTTGTCTGTTGTCTGATGCGACTTGGAGTCAGTCCGTGAGACGCGACCTGTCATAAAGATTTTATGAGATCTTTTAACGTCAAGTCTATGTTGACGAACCCCGCACCATTCGTTGTTTCCCGAAGCGGTTGTCTACGCGTCGGTTCTTCATTGGGTTTAGGCGTTAATGTCTTTTAATGCCAAACCGGCGCTGGCGGTTGGAGACCATTAATGCCGACGATTCTGATTAATGAACCATTAATTATGGTTATTATGGGCTGCCTATAAATAGGGCTCACCCTCTCCTTTAACAGTCCATAATTAGACTGTTTTCTTTCGAGAGCAATTGCTCTGAGAATTTTCGTCTTCTTCAGAGTCTCTAACAGGGGCCTGCCTCCATGGATGAAGATGACCCTATTGACGAACTTGATCGATGTTCGTCCACAAGGGAAGAAGTCATAGACCTCATCGTCCACAAGGGAAGAAGTCATGGTCCTCGTCGTTCACAAGGGAAGAAGTCATGATCCCTGACGAGGACTTAATCCTCACCGAGATCTGCTCTGACTTGATGCACCAGTCAAGCTTGCTGATAACGGATGGTCAGAGTGGGTATGGCGGCGGGGGATGTGGTGGATATAGTGGTGGGTAGCATACCTTGTGAGGTCTCACTCTCCCTCTCTTACCCCAGAAGTGACATCGAGGAAACTCCATGCTCACTGGATAACCTTCTGGTGAAGAGATGTTCATAAACGAAAGATCGTATCCCGGCACTTTGGAGGGTCAGTTGGAATCGGAGGATTCTGCTGCCACCAGACCTCAAGGAGAAGATTGCTCTTAGTCAACAAGGGCTCTTCTTGGCTCAATGGATTGATGTTTTGTCTTTCTTGGCTACTTTGATGTTTAGTCTTCTTTGTAACACTCAATCTTATTGATTCTGCTGCCACCAGACCTCAAGAAGAAGATTGCTCTTAGTCAACAAGGGATTTTTTGATGTTTAGTCTTCTTGGCTACTTTGATGTTTAGTCTTCTTTGTAACACTCAATCTTATTGATTCTGCTGCCACCAGACCTCAAGAAGAAGATTGCTCTTAGTCAACAAGGGATTTTTTTGATGTTTAGTCTTCTTTTGTACTGCTGTATTTGTAACACTCAATCTTATTGTATAAGAGATCGTTTTGTATCATTTGCACATGCCTGGAGATAAATTCCTGGACATAAATAAAAAGCATATTTATTTTTTTAATAAACTACGAACTTTTTCGCAGCCATGCATTGCAAACAAAACAACTATGACCGTAGATGACACTGCGACCAAGGTCGCATAAGATACATTGCAAACAGTAACTACTGCGACCAGGGTCGACACTGTGACCAAAGTCTGCGACTAAGCAACTGCTGCGGTGACGTGTCACCTCGTCGCAGTGTTGTTGTTGATTAAGACTAAAGACCAGCAATAGCGACCAAGATTGCAGATTATTTTTTAAGACTGCGGCCATCAACTGCGACCAATGTCGCAGTGTTGTTGTTGATTATTTATAAAGACCACCAACTGCGACCAAGGTCGCAGTGATGTTGTTGATTAAGAGTAAAGACCAGCAACTGCGACCAAGGTCGCTGTGTATTTTATTAAGACTAAACACAGACAACTGCGATCAAGGTCGCAGTTTATTTTATTAAGACTACGGTCGTTTATTTTATTAAGACTACGGTCAGAAACTGCGACCAAGGTAGCAGTGTTGTTGTTGATTAAGACTAAAGTCCAGCAACTGCGACCAAGGTCGCAGTGTATTTATTAAGTCTGCGTCCAGCAACTGCAACCAATGTCGCAACCTTTCATTTTAAAAATTATAAGGGTGAAGTAATATAATTATTAACTGCGTCCATGGTCGCAGTATATTCGTTTAGCGTAAAATATTTAAAATGAAGGTTTGTAACAATTGTACAGCATTTTCAACCAAGACATAGTAGTAAAAAATGTAATTCACACAATTAACTTTAGAAAACAGATTTATATATATTTAAAAAAAAACAAAATACAATTTTTTTAAACTTCTAATCCTCGTCATCACCATCGTAATGAGAAAGAAGTTTGCGACTTTGGTGGCAGTACTGAAGGAGGTCGCATTGCTATACGATAGCATGTTTCCTCCGGTATTCTTTATTCTGTATTAAGTATGCGACCATGGAATATTTTTTACTTTTCAATGCTAGAAGTCGCTGTCGTCATATAAAAGGGTATTTTTATCAATTTGTTTCACGATTGTTTAGGCGGGGTTTTTTGATTTTTTTGGCGCCCACACTCTGCGACCGATGTGTAGCATATATTCAGCCACGTCCCGCAGGCTGAGAAACTCTCTCAGCCCGCAGGTTGAGGTACAGTAAGCCCTATATATATATATATATATATATATATATATATATATATATATAATACTTGAGTATATGTACAAATCTTTGTGTATTTGTGTGTAGATACAAGATTTGGTTAACTAAATACTTAATTAATGAATTTTGGTGGGCAAAATGGTGAGGTGGCGATGGGATGGGGACGTTGGGGATTAATGTGCATATGTGGCAGGCTTGGGAGGAGTTAATACATTTATTAATGTAAAAATCAAATAGGATTCTCAAAAAAACAGAATTCAACTCAACGTCACTCTCTCTCTCTCGCACACTCTCTCTTCCTCTCCTCTTTCCTTAATGATCGGAGGCCAAGGCGCGGGGGTGGGGGTAGGGGGTTAGGGGAGGTCACCGACGGTGGGCGCCGCCAAGAAGGCGGAGATGGGAGCCCTGCAGGCCGGTGGTTGAGGGGAGAGTCAGCTCACCTTCCAAACTCTGACTCTCCCCTCCCCAACTCTTTCTCTCTCTCATCTCTCTTTTTCCTTCTTTCTCTCTTTTTCTTGTAGTGATGACCGGCGGATGGGGGATGCTGGCGATGGCGTGGAGGTCACCAGTGGTAGGAAGGTCACGACGGCGACGTGGATGGCACGACGTGAGCCCCCCATCTCTTTTCTTTCCTCTATATCTTTCTTTCTCACCTATTATCTCACTTTCTCTCCTAGGCTCTGACTGGCGACGAGCCTGACCGGCGGCGAAGGCCAGCCGGCGGCGTGGGCCCCGGTGATGGTTGCGAGTACGGGGCAACAGCAGCTGCTGAGAAAGACAAAGAGAAAAGGGCAAAAAAAAAAAAAAAAAAAGAAAGAAGAAGAAATGATTGCAGGTTTGGGTTTGAACCTGACCTGACCCGCTTGGAACCCGATCCTACCCATTTGAATTAAAGAAAGGTAAAATTCTTTTTAAACCCCTAGTGAATATAATATTTATATTTTGGACCTTTATAATTTACAAAACTGATCTTGAATTATTGGATTGGTTTTCAGGTAATATCTCGGCCATCTGGAGTCGGATTCGGACGATTCTTGAACCATTGCGATCGTGAAGACGAGAACTACACGTCTGTGATGCTAATAAAGGAAATTAGGGAAAAGTGAGTGCAATTTTTGATAAATTGTATTTAATTATAAAATAATAACAAATGTGATTTTCTGATAAATGTATGGATATGGCTAAATTGTAATTTATGATAATAAGTTATGAAAATGAATTTGAAAAGAATCGAAGACTTGCACTCGAAATGAATATGAACTTTAATTACTGACAAAGTGATCATGTATGAATAATTATTGATGCTAATTATTGATTGATATGATTAATGACAAGTGTGTGCATGCATCGTGTAATTGACATGTTGTAATATAGCAGAGTTATGGCAAAATAAATGGTGAAGTGTGGTGAAGTATTAATTATATTCATTTGTTGCGGATAGTGGGTGTGCCCGAATAGTATAACCGAATAGTATAAATCCATCCGTTCATGGCGGACAGGGGGCATACCCGAATAGTGTACGTTTATTGAAATGAATGGATGATTTGTGCATCACCGAGTATTTTGAGTGTATCTGAATAAATGTATGTATACTTTACATGTGTTGAATATGTTACCTATGTATAGTACGATAGACATCATAATACAGAATTACAATGGAAACACCAACACTTTTACTTATATACACACACCAGTATTAATTGAACAATAAATTAAAAGCAAGTTGATTATATAGCTGAAATGTTTTTGTTCATGACTACTCATTTTCATATATAATGTACACTACACACTATTAATACCATGCTCTATTTAAAAATAAGATTAATTTCACTTACTAAGCTGTCAAGCTCATTTCTTCAGTTTAAATGTTTTCAGGTCAAGGCAAATCAAAGATGCAACCAAAGGATTTGGAAGCATAACGTTGGATTATCGTCAAACACTCTGAAAGGACATTTAAAAGTTGATGTTATTATACTTAAATCTTTGCTTGTATGAGTTATGTATAGATTAGTGGTTATGATACAAAATATATTTGGATTTGTATTGATACATGTTAAAGGTTATGTATAGTTTATTTAGTCTGAATTGAGATTTTGAAACATTATTGTTGATCCTTTTAATTGAGTTGGATTATTTTCTGGGAGTGATGAGTTAAAACAAGTATGAATGATTTATTTATGTAAGTAGGCGATATCAAACCGAAACTGTGATTTAGTAGGCGTCGTCAAGCCGAAACTGTGATATAAACTGCGTGGAATGTTGTATATGAATATATAGTCGATGTTAAGACCAGATTTGTGGATTTTTATATATGTTGCATTAGGCAGACTCCATATCATATAGGAGATGCGGATGAAATAATTATGGAATTGATTAGCGTAACTAAATTGGATTAAAATTAATATGGTGATAAAAAAAAGTTGTGACATGTTACATTATGTCTGTCTTTAAGACAGGTGGCCCCAATTAAGTCAATGTAACAATTCGGCTAAGAAATATGTTTCCAAGTTTGATAAGTTTCTCATCAGATACAGTATCCTAGACACAAAAGGCGAGAATAAAATTCTTTTCAGATTTAGAGCTGGCCTTAGGGAGACCTAAGGACAGAACTGTTGGCTTGTAGAGTTACAGAACTTGAAAAGGCCTATGCTTTAGTTCAAGAACAAGATGTCATTAGGTCAAACTGATCGGGACGGAAACAGCACTCGAAAATGTGTGTATTATAAAATCAGTGGAAATGTATATGTGCTAATGTTCCCTCGATACTTCCGTTATAGCATTGGCTCAACGGGTCGAATCCATAGGGACGGGAGGTGATAGAAGCATTAACAGTTCTTATTCATGTCTGTTGTTAACAAGTCTTCTTTGTTAAAGAATTAGAAAAAGAAAAGAAAAGAAAAGAAATCCGGAAGTGATAGATGGAGAAGACGATAAAACGGCGATGTGAAAACGAAAGAGAAGTGGCCTGGAAAATAAAATAGAAAAGAAGATGAAGCTTGTGGTAAAGAAAATGAAAACAAAGGTGAACAAAGAAGATGGTGAAAACAACGATGAAAAGACAAAAGAAGAGTTTTGATGTTGATTTTTAAAACAAGATAAAAGAAAACTCATGGTTACTAACTACTAATTGCTCCATTAACCATGCTAACATCTTAGTGATAGTTGCCTCACATTGATCTTTGGCCATCACTAGTCCTTGGCTTCAAGAGATGATACAAAGCATGGCACATAAGATTCTTCATCAACATTCAAACAACACATCCATACTACACAACAAGTTGCAAACTACTATTAAATCATCAAAACCGGTTAGAGGTGAGCATGAAATAAAGTTAGCATTTACAAGTTAGCAAGTTAGTGTGTTAGATGTTAGAAATGTTAGAATGTTAGAATCCATCATCATGAGCCATCAATGGCTCTTGCAAGAACAAGGCCTTGTAGAGGCTACTAGATTCATGTGAATTATCAAGTAAGTGGCTAGATGGTTAGTGGTTAGTAGTTAGATTGCCATGAGAAAAAAATTAGCAAAGCATCATGTAGAAGATGAAGAAGATTACAATAGAGAAGAAAGGGGACACTTTTATAAAGATTGTCACCATCTAATTACATCAATATCTCTCTATCTCTCTCTGAATCTCTCAGCCCTACTACAAGATCTATAAAAGAAAAGAAAATACAAAATAAAAGAGAAAGAAAATCTTAATCTACAACTAGAAGAGAGAAAACCTAGCCTAATTCCAAATCTTCCTTCGTTCCGAGACTCTGCAGTGGTATTTTTAGGCGAAAGAAGGATCTGGAAGGCGAGACAATGCCACGCGTCAAAAATCGACGCGTGGGACCACCAAATTGCCGTGAAAACGCGACATTTGCCATATTTCCGCAGCAAAACCAGGGACTTAGGTCCCTGGTTTTGGCGAGGAACTTCTCCTGGCTTCGAGGTATTCAGATTCTAGTATTTTCGCCCGGATATTCATCTGACGTGCGCAAGGGTCTAGGTTCAATGCATCTTCTAGAAACTCCCTTACTTGGCCTCCAAGAAATCTGAATTTAATTATCTAAAAATGGGTTTAATTAAGCTCTTATTACTCCTCTGCCCTTAGACTCTTGATTTATCTGCAAGAGAGACCAAAGCATGGTTTAGACTGACATTTTATTCATAAATTAGTAGGAAAATGCGAAATAATAATGCAGAATTGTAGACTAATCACACTCCACACTTATCTTTTGCTCGTCCCGAGTAAAATAAAAAGAAAAACTACACTACAAATGTTATTACACCACTTTTGAAGGTAACGCGATTGCACTGAGCGTGTGCAACAAGCCGTTAAACCTCTAAGTTACTCCTAGAAGAGGGTTTGTCTCCTGAGAGTTTTCAGCGGATTACACCCAAAAAATCCATACAGAAAGAAGATAAATGTTAGTATTTTGAAAACACATTTTGAAATAGAGACAAGTTTATAAAATCTTTTTGTAAAAATATAAGCGATCTAAGGTCATAAGTCCACCAAAAATTACTCTTTCTTAAACTTAATCTACATGCAAGATCTTATCTTCAACTAAGGTAAGAATTCAAAATTGGATTGAATATTTTATCCTTCATAAAACTTAGATAATTTGTACTTTGTGATAGTGAAAATTTCTAGGATTTCAACTCTAACCATCAAGCCATTTATTTTATATATATATTTCTCTTTCTTCTTTTCTTCCCTTAGTTTTCTTATGCTTTCTAGTTTACCCAGATAGTGAGCCTTTAACTGATGACTCCCAAACCAGATGATTTTAGGATACCAGATGAGAAAACATCTCTCGGGTTTAAGGACTCGAGTAAACAAGGCCACAAAACTAAGGGGGATTATTTATTTCTTTTGACCACCGTTAGGCTTGAATAATCATGCTTCTTGAGGCATAAGTATCCAGCTTAATAAGTGGTTTTTTATTCATTTATACCATATTTATTTATTTATTTATTTATTTTAATTTTTTACTTTATGGCAATTTAGGTCTTTATTTCCATCTCAAAAATGTGTATGTGTGAAGTGCATACTATCTAAGGCAAAAAAAAATTAAGATAAAATTATCTCTCCAATTTATCTTACTTAACCTATAATTTTAAACAAGATCCATTATTTCGACTGGGTTTAAGATATCTTATTAAGACTTCCTTAATTTCTTAGATCATCTTAATTTTCTTAAAAATTGATTAAAACTTTGTCTCATATTTCAAAAAGTTTTTAAAGAAAGAGAAAAATCTTATACAAAAGAAAAGATTTCTAAAAGTATCCTAAAAGAAGTGAAAAAGAAAGAAAATCTGAAAACTCTACATTAGTAGACCCTCCCCCCACACTTATCTCATGCATTGTCCTCAATGCATCGTGAATGTATGTATACATGATAGTTCCGGTGGTGGTCTGATTGGTCCACAAAATGCGGTCCAATCCAAGTTGCGTTGAGTTCTCAGGAACCCACCACTGACCTCTGTAATACAACCCACTAAAATGATGTATATATGAATGATTTTTATTATGAATTTTATCCCATCTAATTTCCAAAATTTCAAAATAATATCAGAGTCAATTTTATCAACACCTTTGTTCCAAAATGGAGTGTGAAAAGCTAGAATGATTGATTTGGA
Organism: Agave tequilana; assembly: GCA_038442645.1. Classification (NCBI taxonomy): domain Eukaryota; kingdom Viridiplantae; phylum Streptophyta; class Magnoliopsida; order Asparagales; family Asparagaceae; genus Agave; species Agave tequilana. The sequence goes on along the minus strand of JAVJIF010033338.1, from coordinate 13,460 downwards.
CTTAGAAAGTGCAGGAACTAATGCTGACTCAGGGAAGTGACTTAAGTCAAGTAAAGGTTTAGGAGTCAATGTTAGTTCAGGAATTGGGTCCAAATCAAGAAATTGAAAACTTATTCCATATTTATTTCCCCATAACGGATGTGACTCTCTGAGATTGGTAATCCAAGTTCAGGAATGACAGGTGTGGCAATCAAAACTGACTCTAAAATGTTGCTCAAGTCGGGTAACAAAACATGAGTCAATATTGATTCAGGAATTTGAACTGGATCACAAATTTGAGAATCGAAGTCACATTCTTGTCTAAGTTCAATTTCATAAAAATGAGAACTTGCCAATTTGTCAATAGAACTTTCAAAAGTATGAAATTGGTCAAGTTCACTTTGATGATCATAAAAGATTGGTGATTCAATTTCACGATGGATAGGCACATGATCCAATGCTGACTCGGGAAAAGACCTGAAATCAAGTAAAAACACCTCAGTCATTATTCAATCAGGAAGTGAAATTGAATTACCAAGTGAGGTTCAGTATCATATTCATGCTCAAGTTCAATTTCAGGAAAAGGATAACTTTCCAAAATGTCAATGGGATTTTCAAAATGTGAAGTTTGGTTAGGTTCAAATGGGTATGTTGAAATTGAATCTTGATTTTCAAAACAACATGATTTTTTGGCTCTAACAGAATAGTTAGTGACATCATGAATGGTAAAAGGATGAGAATGGAGAGTTTTGACCATTATATCTATGTCATGATCATGAGCGATTTGAGCCTGAGTCATGACTGCAAGCATCTTTTCATAGTCGATTGGTTCATCATTTTTTTGTGATTGAGCTTGAAAAGATAAAGATTTGTTTTAAAAATTATGATGAAATCGTGAGTCCATCAGATTTTGTGATTGTTGTTCGGACTCACGCATACTCATTTCCAAGATTGATGGTTTTCTATTTTGATCTGGTGTGACTGAGTATGAATTTTGATTTTGAAAAACTTGTGAGTCAAACTTGTTCTGTTGCGAGTCAAGCAAGGCGTCTATACGCTTTTCTAGGTCAGACTTTTATTCAATGGGTTGGACTAGAAAAGGAGAATAGGAAGCGAAATTGGGGAATAGATATTGTGAAAATTGTGAAAATTGTGGACAAGGTGTTTGAAAATTTGACTCAGGGGAGTTGAATCCCCATTGACTCTGTGAAGAGTGAAAATTATTTTAAAAATTATAATCATAAGATTGGGGATATGGGTTGTATTGATTCGGATAAGTCCAACCCAGTGTATTTAATTGATTCATATTGTAAAAAGCCGGGTTGGAATTATCTGAATCAAATGGGGTTGGTGTGAAATATGGATTCATGTTAGGATTGAAAAAATTATTGTTGTTGAATTCCATTTCACAAACAATCACAAACAAAAAAGAAAAAAGCAAACAAACAATCAATAAGAAAGAAAAAACCAAGCCTATACTAAGGTTGACCTAAACCTAGACGACTCCTAACTGGTCAATTACCCGAGGGAGGTTGTTGCTTAAATCCGACCACAAGCTAATTGGCCAGGTAGGGGCAAAATATGGTAGGAAGTATCCGTGCAGGCCTTAATTACGTCAAACCACGGTATCTTCGAGGCGTAACCTCTTAATCTTCAATCATAGACACCGATTTCACAAGAATAAGATTCAAAATAAGTTCCACCCTCAGTCAATCACTTAATGAGTCTGAGTTGTCCCTAGGGGCCAACGTCTATCAATTTTTATTAGGGCTTGGGTTGTGTGAGTGGGGAGGTGATTTTTGGGCTAAGGAAGGGTGATGAAATCCCCACCTTATCTTATATTGGGTTATGCCCTTAAGTCTAATTCGTGCACATGTGTAATATAGACAAGAATATAACACAAAGCGAGTAAATCACTCACATGTTTGTCTTTTGCCATATGTAATGTCATATGTACACCTTAGTCCAGATCACAACAACAGAACAAAATATAGTATATTGAAATTGAATTGACACGTGCCTAAATGCAAATATCTAAACCGTTTTAAAAGCGTCCAAATACCATATTTTAGTTCTTTAGTTATTACAATGTGTAGGTAATCAAAGCAGATAATTAGCAGAAGAATATAACAAAATATGCAACTTGCAAAGTCCCTACAAAATATGAAGTTCCTATGCCACACAAATGCCGCGATTTCGCGGCTTTTCTTGGGTTTCCGCGGCACAAATAAGGAAGCAGGTCCCTGCTTTCTAGAGCAGGGACATGCAAGCAAAAGAAGAGTTCTGCAATGTTTAGTTTCTGCAAAAATTAACCTGCACACTAAAACAGAGAAGAAAATGTTAACAAAAACATGAAGTTAAAACCATTCCCGTCCCCGGCAATGGCGCCAAAAATTTGATCAGGATGGAACCAGCACTCGAAAACGTGTGTAATATGAAATCAGTGAAAATGTATATGTGCTAATGTTCCCTCGATACTTTCGTTATAGCATTGGCTCAACGGGTCGAATCCATAAGGACAGGAGGCGATAGAAGCATTAACAATTCTTATTCACGTCAGTTGTTAACAAGTCTTCTTTATTAAAGAATTAGAAAAAGAAAAGAAAAGAAAAGAAATCTGAAAGTGATAGATGGAGAAGGCGATAAAACGATGATGTGAAAACGAAAGTGAAGTGGCTTGGAAAATAAAATAGAAAAGAAGATGAAGCTTGTGGTAAAGAAAATGAAAACAAAGGTGAACAAAGAAGATGGTGAAAACAACGATGAAAAGATAAAAGAAGAGTTTTGAACTTGATTTTTAAAACAAGATAAAAGAAAACTCATGGCTACTAACTACTAATTGCTTTACAACCATGCTAACCTCTTAGTGATAGTTGCCTCACATGAATTCTTGGCCATTACTAACCCTTGGCTTTAAGAGACGATACAAATCATGGCACATAAGATTCTTCATCAACATTCAAATAACACATCCATACCACAAAATAAGTTGCAAGCTACTATTAAATGATCAAAACCGGTTAGAGGTGAGCATGAAATAAAGTTAGCATTTGCAAGTTAGCAAGTTAGTGTGTTAAATGTTAGAAATGTTAGAATGTTAGAATCCATTATCATGAGCCATCAATAGCTCTTGCAAGAGCAAAACCTTGTAGAGGCTACTAGATTCATGTGGATTATCAAGTAAGTAGTTAGATGGTTAGTGGTTAGTAGTTAGATTGTCATGAGAAGAAAAAATTAGTAAAGCATCATGTAGAAGATGAAGAAGATTACAATGGAGAAGAAAAGAGACACCTTTACATAGATTGTCACCATCTATTACATCAATATCTCTCTATCTCTCTCTTAATCTCTCAGCCCTACTACAAGATCTATAAAAGAAAAAAAAATACAAAATAAAAGAGAAAGAAAATCCTAATATATAAGTAGAAGAGAGAAAACCTAGCCTAATTCTAAATCTGCCTTCGTTCCGAGACTCTGCAGTGGTATTTATAGGTGAAAGAAGGATCTGGAAGGTGAGACGATGCCACACGTCAAAAATCGACGGGTAGACCTGATCGGGGGAAAACCATGCACAAAAGTGTATATTTCTAAATTGATATTTAAAGTGTGTGCTTTGGCTTCCTTGATACTTCCGTTATAGCATAGAGGCTAAACGAGTCGAATCCACAAGGACGGGAGGCGATAGAAACATTACCGGTTGATTCACGTGTGTGTTAAAAGTTCTTCAAAGTTTTAAAGAATGAAAAGAAAAGAAAACAAAGAATGAAAGAGAAGTACTGTGAAACACAAAGAAGTGGGAAACATAGAAAAGATGTGTTTGTTATTTTTGTTGTATTTCTAAAATAAGTGAAAAAGAAAGAAAACCCACGGCTACTAACTACTAATGACTCCACCAACACGCTAACCTCTTAGTGATAGTTGCCTCACAGTATCATTGGCCATCACTAGTCCTTGGTTCAAGAGCTTTACAAAGTATGGCCCATATGTAACTCATCACATCCCAACTCAACACAACAAGTGTTGACACTTAAAAAGACAAGATTCTCATTGGTCCGAACGATGTCTAAACTTGTTGACATTTACAAAAGACAAGTGACAGACGAGCTGAAGACCAGTTTTCACCCACCTCTAAGGGACAAGGAAGCGGTTTGGACTCCACTGATCCAGCAAGCAGAACAGTGAACCCGGATTGTTTCTAAACAGACCTCAGCAGGTCTAAAATGCTAGCATTTAGCATTACATTAGCCCAAGGAGATAGCCTCGCTTGAGAGGCTAACATCATCCAGAGCATCGCCAGGAAGCTAACTGACAGCTTCGCCGAAGACCCTCTTTTCGGACTTCGCCAAGGATTGCCTCTAGCTCCGCTATGAGCTTCAAAGCGGGCAGCTCCGCCATCAGCCTGCTATGGTCAACCTTTGACCAATCAAATCTCCTGATAAGATCGGATTCAAAACAAATCAAATCCAATCAGGATTCAAATATGGCAGGTGATTGCCACAATCTCTTGACTCTTTTGAAACGAGTAAGAGGATCAGGAAAATCCTTCAACGATATGGAAAGGATCATAACCAATCGGAAAGATCAACCGACTTGCCATTTTCTAGCTCCGCGGAAGCTATTCTAGCCTCGCAGCAAGGCTACTTTCCAGATTCAAACAGATTCGGTTCAACCTGTTTCCATATCTTAAAGGGGACGATTATACCCTTGCTCTCCCTATAAATAACCCGCCAGGGGTACAGAGAGAGGAGAGGACCAATCAAGAGAGATCGGATTGCAGAGGAAGGAGCCATCAATTGCCTTCTGATCGCAAGAATCGATCAATTAGCTTCTTCGACTGAGGCTTCTTCATAACGCACCGTGCGTTCTCGAATTCAGAGACCTTTTAGAGAATTGCTTTCTCTATCCAGGGTGTTGATACCCTAACATCGTCCTTCTTCTCAAGGAATCTCCGGAACCAGGCGAGAAGGAATTCCTTATCGAAGGCGATTTTGAGAAGCAGCAAGAGGGTTCTACCAATCCTCTATTCTCTGATTCCCGAACCAGGCGAGAAGGGAATCTCATCGCTCGCATCGTCAAAGGGACAAAGTGGTCGCGCGCTGACCAGACTCCTATCGGCACATTTTCCAGAATCTCTGAGGGGATCTACTTGTAATCTTTTAAGAATACTTGTAATTTAGCTCCTCAAACTTTTATTTGTAAGTTTTCCCCTTTTGCAAATCAATGGAAAACAAGGTGGCGACTCCGCTGGGGATTGTATTCTCCTCTGCTGAGAATCAAGTGTCGCAATGCGACGAACAGACCTTCGGGTCTATCTCTGAATTCAGAAAAGCCGGTGCAGCCAGATCTTCTCTGGCTAAATCTTCAAGCAAAGTCTCTGCGGAGACGGAAAAGGTTCTCTACAAACCTGCCGCGGTCCTCTGGCGCAACAAGGAAACATGTCCGCAGCCCAGATCCTGCACTTTTGAGAACCTGGTTATCCAAATTGATCAAAGAAGATTTGAAGAAGTCCTCTCTGGGGGTGGCTTGATGCTTCGAGCACGGAAGCACAAGAAGGTCTTTATGGCCAAGGTTTCAAATCAGAAACCAGAGGCAGAATCCTGCCAGCACCCCACAGCCCCGCTTGTGGCTATTCAGGTTCCTTGCGAACCTACGCATCCTCTGTCAAAGCGGATATGGAAGCCTAAACAGAAGTCCTCTGCTGAAGCTTCAGGCGTAGCCTCGCCAAAGCCGCGCCCCTCTTATGAAGAAAAGGCAAGATGCCCGCCTGTGCCAACAATGCTGCCAACCATAAAGTCAAGACGGCAATCATACCGTCTCCTAGTGCAGCGACGCCTACTGCTAGCCTTGTCCTCGCAAGCAAGGCTATTGTACCTCGGCGTACTCATCGGGTTTACAGCCGCGAGGCTAAAACCAGAGCACTATACGGTGCTAATCCTTTCCGCAGGAATAAGGGGAACGATGCGTTGTCCCATATACCAGATTGTTCAGGCCCCTACGGGCCGACCTGCGAGAATTCTTGGCGGACAAGCGGAGATTGAAGCATTTCCAGACTACTTCCTCCTGTTGTCGACGAAGTGGATGCCAGTTGGTGATGGTCCATTCTATGCAGTGTCGGTTACGACCAACCCTTGCCACCTCTCCATATCGGCGATCAGTCTTTGATCGACTGTCTGCGCGCATCCCAATGAAGCATCTCAGAAGGAGTGGCTCCCCAGATCCAGCCTCTGCATCCGTCAACATGACCGGAAGGGGGCGAGAGCCGCGCAGAGGAGGTCATACATCCGAAGATACCCCTTTCGGCTCCCCAGATCCAGATTATTGCCCAGGCTTAGATGAAGTCTTGGTGCGCGAAGAAGGTGTTTCCCGAAACACCAGATCCAGGGTAGCGATACCCTATAATTATGAACAGCCTTCTTCCTCAAAGGCCCTGATCCCGCCACAATCCGGACGATCACCCCAATCGTCTGACGGAGAAGATGGAGACGGCGGGTATGCTTCTTCAGCAACAGTCAGTTCCGTGCGAACGGACAAAGCATCGGTTAATATGGCCGATAACGCCAATGACGACCTTCGTCGGCGTTTGGAGGCTCAGGAGCAAACCTCTAGAACTCAGCAAGAGGCCCTGGACAATATCCAGCAGATGCTAGCTCAACTCCTCAGCAACCGGAATGATGATACCGGAAGTAATCATGACGAGGAGGGGGATCTCAGCAATGATCCGCCCAAGACGGAGAGATCCAAGGGAGGCTCTTCCCTGGATGCCGAAGTCCTTAAAGGCCTTCAAGCTCAAATTTCATCCCTGGCGCAAAAGGATGAATTGAAGAAAGTGGGGGTAGTCCGTCCCTACCCACTGGAATGGGATTCAGTGCCATATCCGCCAAAGTTCAAACCACCAACGTTGCACACGTATGATGGTAAGAGCTCGCCCAATCAGCACATCTACTATTTCCGGTCTCAGACCGGTAATGTTCTAAACAACGATGCCATCATGGCTAGGTTGTTCATCGGCACCTTGAAAGGGGTGGCATTGACTGGTTTCGCAGTCTCCCCCCGGGCTCTATCAATTCCTGGATCGACCTGGAAACTCGGTTCCTCTCTCGCTTCTATGAAGATGACACCGAAGTGACCATGGACAAGCTCCTTTCTACCGTGCAGAGGAAAGGCGAATCTGTCCGTGAATACATTGAGCGGTTCAGAAATATATCTCTGATGTGCCCAGCAGGGATGCCTTTACCCATGCTTTTACAAACATGCAGACATAACTTCTTGGATCAAGTAGAAGTTCGCATGGGGGCTGTCAAGGCCCATACTTGGAAGGAATTGGTCGAACAAGCCGAGATAGCCGAGAAATCGGCTAAGAAGTTCGAGCCATCCGCCCCTAGGAGCAAATGGGGCACGAACAACAAAGGGCGTAGCGATCTCCCGCAGTCTTCCCAAGCTAAAGGGAAGGAAATTATGTCCGTCGAGCTGACCGGGGACACACAGCCAAAGGCCAAGAAGAGCGGCGTCAACAGCCAAGAGCCCAAGTTTCCTCCGAAGCAGTACTCCTTCAGAGATGACCAGGTGGTCACGATATTCCATCTGCTCCATAAAGGGAATAAGATGAAGCTGCCAGATGCTCGGCGACCTAATGAGATAGGGCGCACAAATGACCCTAAATACTGCCTCTACCACCACAGGATGATCCACCATCCTACCGACAAGTGCTATGTTCTTAAGGATAGAATTCAAGCCTTGGTCGACGCCGGAGTCCTCACACTGAAGACGGAACAGAAGAAAGTCACTGCCAATGGTGACTCTTGAGTTCGGCACTACCCAGAAGGTCATGGTTCCTGACGGGACCTATCCAGCCCCGACGCCACGGTTGGAAATCAAGCATCCTCCAGCCACGACTCAAAACAATAAGGGTCTCGTCCCTTTGACATTGGAGACAGGGGAAGTTATGTGGATACACCCGATCTCATCCAAGACGTACAGCAGACGTCGAAGGACTCCAGCAGAAAGGGCAAATCCTGCAATGTCATCTCTGTCCTACCAGACGATGGTAATCTTACTTCGGCTTCCCTCAGCGATTCTGAAGAAGAAAAGCATGCCTGTGCAGCGCGGCAGATGCGCCTCAACAACGGGCACCCGGTCTGGAAAGTCATATCAAAGGCAATATGACAAATCTACTGACGAGATACAGCAGCAAACGACGTCAGTACCAATGCCGGCATCCACTCCAATTCCAGCCAAAGGGAAGAGAAGCCTAAGGAGGTGCGATTCGACCATGTGTTGAAGAAACCGCCAGGCCAAGGGTTAGCCACGCCCTTTCGCTTTGATATATTGGCCCACTTAGCCAATATCCCGGCTCGTATCACAATACACGAGCTTCTTCGTCTCTCTAAAGAGACGAGAGAGGCACTCAGAGATGCGCTAGCCAACTCAGAGTCCTTTCTGACATGCATGCCTGAGATCCCTGGTGATGAGATGCAGCCTTCCTGCTCAGAGTGCCATCACGCGCAGTCAAAGTACCTGCCATTACCTTCACGGCGGAAGATATGCTTCTCAAAGACAACAAGCATGATCGACCCCTGTACTATACCGGATATATCGGTTCAACCTGCATTGAAAGAGTACAAGTCGATCCGGGGTCTGCTCTCAGCATCATCCCCAAAAGGCTCCTCTACTTCCTCGGCATACCGCTGTACAGGTTGTCTGCAACCACCACTACAATATATGGTTTCAACCACGCGGGAGCAGCCATCCGCTTGGAAAGATTCGGCTCCGCTGCAGAATCGGAAGCCTGAAGTCAAAGTGACGTGCTATGTCATTGATGCTGACACATCATACAACCTGCTACTAGGACGACCTTGGATCCATGCCAACTGGATCGTTCCGTCCACTCTCCATCAGTGCTTCAAGTATGTTGAGGATGATGCGACAGTACGAACTGTCTTCGCTGAAAAGCAACCCTTTAAGGGGGTGGAAACTACTTCACTGATGCCCTCCTATATCAAGAGGCTAGTGGAACGCCGGGAGAACCATTGCCAGACGATGATGAAAAGTGCAATGAGGCAGATTCGGAATCTGAAACAGGCACGCCGGCCATTCTGATTGGCGAGCCAATTGTAGCATGCTTTAATGATCCCCGATGTGAGATCCCTTCTGATGAGGAAGGCGAATGGATAATTAATGATAATATTTCTTTTGATTATCCTGCGAGCATCGAGTCGATTAAATCCATTATGGATGACCCTCTTCGCATGCCCGTACATGAGCCAAGTTCGGCCACTACATCTGTGGAGGTTATAGAAGGGGCACGCTGGTAGTCCCTCCGTCCAAGCAAGGTCAGTCGCCAATAATCTTCGGCAGAGCCCGGCCAGGGAGATTCTCAACTACAGACTCAAGCTCGGACTCAGAAGTTCCACAGTTCTTCCATTACGCGCCATCAGCGCGCCATATTATGAAAAAGATGGGCTACAACCTGAAGCAGGGAGCGGGCCTAAACTTCGGAAAAGGAAGACGCGGCTTGATGCGTAACTCCGTCCCAAGAGAAAACCTGCAAATTACTATGATAGTACACGCAGGGGGTTAGGTATGTTACACCCACGTCATCAACAACAGTTCAGGTCAAAGGCGACGGATCGATCCCATCACAGTCGACCTCATCCTCCGAATGGGACTCTGATGTCAGCATAGGAGGAATATTCGAAAGCCTCATGACTTCAAGCAGTCAGTTGGAACCCGCAGAGGTTGCCAATGAGGAATCATGGGCCAGCAATTGAGCTTTCAATGGGAAAAGCGTTTTGAGCTACGCGAGCCACCTACCGAAGACAAGGTGACCCAGTCAACTTAGGCAGTCAAGATCACCCTAAGCCTATTTTCATAAGTGAAAGCTTATCACTTATCGAAAAGGAAGAATTGATAATGCTCGTAAAAGAGTATATAGATGTCTTCGCCTGGAGCTATGAAGACATGCCTGGACTTGATCCACAGGTCGCTATGCACCGTCTAAATATCAAGCCCGACGTTAAGCCAGTCAAGCAGCAACACGTCGTTTCCGCCCAAACATCATGGAGGCTATTGAAGCCGAAGTTCATAAGCTCATTGCTTGTGGCTTCATCCGGGGAGGAACAACATCCAGATTGGGTGGCTAACATAGTCCCCGTCCTCAAGAAAAATGGGAAAATACAATCTGCATCGACTACCGTGATCTCAATACGGCCTGTCCCAAAGATGAATTCCCACTGCCGATCACCGATGTCATGATCGACAACACATGCGGGTTCGAGAGGATGTCTTTCATTGGACGGCTTCTCAGGGTACAACCAGATCAAGATGTATCCCGATGACGAGAAGCATACTTCTTTCCGAACGCCACTGGGGTATATTGCTACACTGTAATGCCCTTCGGACTGAAGAACGCCGGAGCAACCTACCAACGGGCGATGAGCATGATCTTCCGCGACCATCTCCGAAAGACGGTGGAGTGCTATGTTGACGACATTGCCGTCAAAAGCCGCAGCAAAAATGAACATCTTCGTGATCTGAGAACGATGTTCGACATAATGCGGGCTCATCAGCTGAAAATGAACCCGACAAAATCCTTCTTGGAGTGTCTAGTGGCAAATTCCTTGGGTTCATTGTCACATCAAAAGGGATCCATCTGGACCCAGACAAAGTCAAAGCATCCAGGACATGCATCCACCAAGGAACCTCAAAGAGCTCCGAGGCTTGCAAGGCAGATTAGCCTACATCAGAAGATTCATAGCAAATCTTTCGGCCGCTGCCAACCGTTTACCCGTCTCATGAAGAAGGGTACTGCCTTCATATGGGATCGAGCTTGTCAAGAAGCTTATGAAGATATTAAGAGTTATCTCACAAAACCTCCGGTCTTAGTGGCCCCTACATCAGGGAAACATTCTTGCTTTATGTAAAAGCTCTGGATTATTCCCTCGGCGCCCTCCTCGCTCAGAAGGATGACAATGGCCATGAGCAGGCCATTTATTATCTGAGCAGGACTCTCATAGGAGCGGAATCTCGCTACAATCCTATTGAGAAAGAGTGTTTAGCTCTCGTCTTCGCTGTCCAGAAGACACGACATTATTTGGTTGGCCAAACCATACATGTCATCTCCAGAGTGAACCCTTTACGACTTCTCATGACGAAGCCAGGGTCGCTGAATTCAAGATTGGCTAAATGGGCACTTCTGTTGTCTCAATACGACATGACCTTTACTCCTCAGAAGGCAGTTAAAGGTCAAGCCCTTGCAGAGTTCTTGGCTGCGCATCCAGTCCCGGAACATTCAAAGCTTCACGAAGACATCCCTGATGAAGTCTTCGAGTCTAATGCAACCTCAGTAGAGGAAGTGTGGCAGATGTTCTTTGATGGAGCATCGCGGATGGGCCCCAAAGGAAAGATTATTGCCGGAGTGGGGGTTGTGTTTATCTCCCCACAGGATCATATCCTTCCCAGAGCATTCTCCTTGACAGAATCATGCTCTAATAATGTAGCGGAATACAATGCTCTGCTCATTGGCCTCCAGCTCGCCCATGGAATGGGGGTACGCTACCTTGAAGCTTATGGCGATTCAAAGCTGATCATAAATCAGGTTAAAGCGAATATGAAGTCCGTCATGAGGACTTGGTGCCTTATTATCATACAGCCATCGAATTGGCTAGCTTATTTGAAGGCTTCTACATTGGGCATGTGTCCCGATCTCAAAATACCAAGGCGGATGCTCTCGCTGCATTAGCAACAACGCTAGCCTTACCGGCCGACACCGAGTATCACCTCACAGTCGCAACCCGACATCTTGTATGCTCCAAGCACATACTAAGAATCCAAGAAGTCTGTAATGTCTCCATGGATCTTGAGCCGAGGGATTGGCGCTTCCCTCTCATTGACTATGCTCTACACGGTCTGCTTCCAGACGATCCCAAAGAAGCAGCGTCCATCAGACGAGGTCGCTCCGTTTCTACTATGATCCCACTTTGAAGACACTCTACCGTCGTTCATATGACGGTGTCCTCCTCCGTTGTCTCTCTCATTCAGAGGCACAGGAAGTGCTTAAAGAAGCACATGATGGCATTTGTGGAGCTCACCAGCCGGGTCCAAAGCTTAAAGACAGGCTGCACAGACTTGGGTACTACTGGCCGACCATGATGGCCGATGCCACCCAATATGCACGAAGGTGTAAGCGTGCCAAGTCCATGCAGACTTCATTCACCAACCTTCGGAATTGCTCCACCCTACTGTTGCTTCATGGCCATTTGAAGCATGGGGAATCGATGTCGTAGGGCCAATTAGCCCTCTCTTTCGGCAAGAGGTCACCGGTTTATCCTGGCAATAACCGATTACTTCTCAAATGGGCAGAGGCCACACCGTTGGCCGAAGTTAAAACCTCCAATCTGGTTAGCTTCATCAAGCACCACGTCATCCATCGATTTGGTGTCCCAGGCGGATCATCCATGACAATGGTCCCCAATTCATAAGCCAAGGATTCTATCGGTTCTGCGATAAATACCGAATTCAGAATATGGCTTCAACAGCTTACAATCCTGCTGCCAACGGCTTGGCAGAAGCATTTAACAAGACAATCATCAAGCTGCTCAAGAAGTTTGTCTCCTCGAACAAGCGAGATTGGGACGAAAAGCTCGGTGAATGCCTTTGGGCCTACCGGACTACGGTTCGGACACCGACAGGCAATACCCTTTCTCCCTGGTATATGGGTGCGAAGCGGTCATCCCATTGGAAATCCAGGTGCCATCATTACGGGTAGCCTTGACTACTAAGATGACATCAGAAGACAATGATCGCCTGCGTCTTCAAGAGCTCGAAGCCCTGGACGAGAAGCGGCTGCAAGCTCAGCAACATATCGAGCTATATCAAGCTCGATGTCAAAAGCCTTCAATAAGAAGGTCCAACAGAGAGTCTTCCAGAAAGGAGACTTAGTCTTAGCCGTCAGACGACCGATGATTATGACGCACAAGACCAAAGGCAAATTTCAGCCTAAATGGGAAGGACCGTTTGTGATAGAGACAGTCTATTCAAACGGAGCATACCGCCTTACAACTGCAGATGGCGACCTCCTCATGATGCCGATCAATGGCAAATTCTTAAAAAAGTATTATCCTTAATCAAGGATCTTGCTCTCGATCAGGTTAACATTACACCTCTGATCGAGATCCGCGCATCCGGAATGCGCACAAAGAGACTTTCTCTTTCTCCAAACATATCAAACCTATTGATAGCTGGGGGTTTGCTCAAATCCCAAGGGACCTGTTCCCCACTTGATTCCCTCTCCAGAATCACCTACCAATTCTCATCCATAGAATGGTAGGACCACATATGTTCCGCTGTTACTTAACATTAAACCTATGGCAGCAATCCCCTCGTTTCTCTCCGAGAAAATGAGACCTCCAAAATCACTTACCATTCTCATCCATAGAATGGTAGGACCACATATATTCCGCTGTTACGTTAACATTAAACCTATG